>WYDE02096952.1:0-11689 GCA_009867175.2 Adela reaumurella
TGAAGGTCGGTCGAAGCGGCTATGAAACATAGTTCGTGTTTTCCGTCCAGTTCAGTGTAGCCAGCTGGAATTGAGGGTAGTGCTGACATGGCACCACGTACATAACTCACCAACGTGTTTAGGCTGACCTTACTGGTACCAGAAGAACTGGTACATTAGGTAATGTATCCATCCGTGTTAGTTTCCATAAAAAAACTTATAAGATTGACTTCTTCAGGCTTAACAGTAATACATAAACATAAGGAGGGTTTAAATTTCTAAGGATTTTTTTTTCATGTTTTTATTATAGTATCAACGAATCTTCACAATTTTAATTTTATTTATAATCGTCTCTTCACATAATTTTGCTTTTGGCGACGGTATATAACTTAATGCTTGGTGCATTACCATCGTTCTTAATGTCGATTCTAATTCTACTGTGTTAACTATACAGAGAAGTGGATAACCAGGCACAAATTAGAGTGTATTTTGTTCTTATTTTATAGTCGCCTTCTACGATATAGGGAGACATTGAGATTACTTTTTTATACCACTTTTTTCATACAACATGGCATACATTTATAATAATATAGAAGTCAGCTATATTTTTTTTTTCTTAAAATTATATCTATACTGGGTTTTTGGTAATTCTACAATTTACTGTAGAAGAAAAAAATTCATAATATAAGATCAAAATAAAGTCATTAAATTCCCATGCAAAATGTATAAATTAGTTTCAAAATAGATTTGACGTTTTCTATGGGATTTTAATGACTTTATTTTCTGAAAAATATTCCTTCTAGAAGTAACTTATCATTCTCATAAAAACCTGTATACCTCATACCCTTTAAATAAAGATTGTAAACGAGCGACATTGAACACAAACTTTTATTTGAAAAGCTATCTACAAATAGTTTTATTAGTAAAATATATGGAGTAGAAAATGAAAAAAAATGCACTATATCGGAAACCATACATTTTCGACTACCTATTGATGGGGTTAATTTGTTGCAAATAACCTCTACTACTACCCCCTGAAAGGAAGGTATTGAATTACCAAACAATCTGTGTATGGAGAAAAACGACATAAATGTAAAATAAAAAAAAAATACTTATAATAAGTGATAAATAGCTATTTGAGCGAATCCAAAATGCGGAAATAAGACAAACATTTTTAACTTCGAATTTCATAGTTAAAGATGCATATCAGATCAGGGCTGCTACCGGCGTAATATCACTCGAGTGAGTGAAGAGGTTTCAACCAATCGTAATTAACGCACTCGACACGGCCAGTCTGATTGGTTGACATCGTGGCGTTGTCTCTTCACTCGCTCATTTGTTGTTAGCACGGTAGACGCGCTGATCTGATATGCTTACACTATTCACACTTTATAAGGTGTCTCCTCCCTCTTCCGCACTACACTACGCTTTCACTCAATCGCTACAACTTGCCTTAAATGAAAGCCTGCGATGAATAAGCCGAGTTTCGTGGTACATGCACATTTTCACCGCGGGTTCCTATATATATATATATATATATATCATAATCTATAGGGGAATATAAAAATAAATTAAAATCCAAAATTATTTTTTCTAACAAGAAAAACTAACAAGAATTATAAGTTATTATTAAAGAGATTACAATTTATGCCACTAGAACAGAAGTAGCCTATATTTTAAGAAAACAATGGATGTATATTGTATTCCTAGAATATAGGCCACTTCTATTCTAATTACCTAAGTTCAAAGATTATTTTTTGAACACAAAAATAGAACGTATACAAAAATGAAATTAAAACTGCTTAGTTAGATTTAAATTACAATTTATTTTTATTTTTGTTAAGATAATATAGGCGCCACTGCCAGGTTATCCAGGCGGGCAAGAGCACGCCTCTCAAGCGGTAGGTTCAAGTTCGATACCCACTGGGAGCACAATATTTACAACTTTTGAATTTGTGCTGAATGGCTGCTGACACTCCGGTGCAGGAAAACATCGCGAGGAAACCCACTTACAAGCCGTTAGGTCACCGTGGAAGTGAATGTCTAAATCCTCTCATGTCGTGTAAATTATAGAGGCCTGCACCCAGGAGTGGGGCGAATAAAATGACTGCAAAAAAATATAGGCGTGAGATTTTATTATTTTTATAGTATGTTAAAAAATAGATCTGCAGTTGAAGATGTACCTACCTGTGTGTCGTTCTTATTTCTTTTTCAGCCATTTTATTCTCCCAAGTGCTGGGTACAGGCCTCTCTCATTTACATGATATCAGAGGATTTAGTCATACACTTCCACGGTGACCAACCGGCTCTGACGTGGGTTTCCTCACGATGTTTTTCTTCACCGGAGTGTCAGCAGCCATTTTAGCACAAATTCTAAAGTAATAAATGTTGTGCTACCAGTGGGGTTCGAACCCGCACCTCCAGCTTGAGAGGCGTGCTCTTGCCCGCTCGGCTAATCGGACACTCCTGTGTGTATTACCTACCTACATATTATGTTATTCTGTTATTTGCCTACTCTGGCAGTCAGCCCCTTCGCCCCTTCGTCAGGCATGTGTGCGAAGTGCTGACACGACTTCCCAAGTATTTTCATACGAACTCGATGACGCAGGTTCAAAGAAGAAGGAAGCGACTTGTTAGGTGAAGTTTGGACGTGCGACGAAGACGGCGGGTCGAAGTTCGCCGAGTTTTTGATGGGAATTTGGGGTGTATTAAATTAATGGGCATGCCTTACGTTGGCGCCTTCCGGTGGAGTAGAAAAGGGAATGTGATGAAGAAAAATATTCGTGTACATTTTTCGAAAAGTCATGTGTTACTCCGGCACGGCTTTCGAAGCCCCATACGAAGAAGAATGTCCATGTGAACTATTGTACTGGAAGTGCCTCTAACACACAGATTGCGATTAATATGATTTTCATCCATACGTGCTGTAAACGTAAACAATTTATAGAATAGTATGTATAGCATATAAGCAGTATATATGTATGGATGTAGGATATATAGTTGACATGCAAATACATTACCATTTAGAACACAAGCGGAGATTGCCGTGAGAGCGCTGAATGCGCAAAGTTTTGTGATAATATTTAATGTTAATCATAATTATTTATATTTTTCAATAAAATTACTGACTTTTTAAAGTAATTAATAAAATATAAATTTATTTACAGCAATAAAATTCTATGAATCGTTTTAAATAAAAAAAATTATATCTTCTTTCTTCTTTTTCTTTTGCAGCCATTTTATTCGCCCCACGCTGGTACAGGCCTCTCATTTACATGATACGAGAGGATTTTAGTCATACACTTCCACGATGACCAGCCAGCTTGGAAGTGGGTTTCCTCACGATGTTTTCTTTCACCGGAGTGTCAGCGGCCATTTAGCACAAATTCTAAAGTAAATATTGTGCTCCCAGTGGGCACCGAACCCTCGCCTCCCGTTTGAGAGGTGTGCTCTTGCCCGCTCGGCCAATCTGACTCTAGAAATAGAATATCTCTGACAATAGAAAGAATAAGAAATTGTAATCTTTCATAAAATGTTAGCTGGATCGGAATGACACAGACTGATATACATCATCTCATATTACAGCTAGACCACCCACCGAGAACGTGAATTGAATGAATTCTCATTTTAAATTGTTAATATTTTTTTTTTATATTTAAGTTTTATCTATGAGCCTTCTTGAGATGAAGGCAATCGACTCTTGTCCGCCATTTAATAACTTTGACATGCGTAGATTTTCTTCCATACTAAAAACATTTCAGAAACCAATCTTACAGAATATGAATTGGTAGAGAGCAGAGACATAACACCTAAACATGATTGAGTATTGCCAAGGTGAAGCGTTGAAGATTTCTATCGTGTCGTAATACAATTTCTGTGATAAATTATTATTCGGCTCATTTTTTTTTTTGGAGCAATTAACTCAATACAGTTTGGGGTTTATATCTATTTATTATGGTCTACGAGTAATACAATTATTTTCTCGTAGTTTATGATATAGATTGTTATGGTCCACTAGTAATACAATTCTTTCCCCATAGTTCTTGGTCCAGATTGTTCTGATTTACGAGTAATACAATTCTACTAGAAGTTTATGGTACAGATTTTTATGGTCTACGGTTATTCAAATCTGTTCTCGTAGTATATGGTACAGAATATTATGGTCTATGAGTGATACAATTCATCTTTTTTGCTCGTACTCTATGGTACGGAGAATGAATGGTAAACCAGTAATTGAAAGTGTTTTGTCTCCTTTCCGATCTCAATTAGAAAAGGAGAGGAAATAAATGAATACACATATGTGAAGTTCTCCGAATAAGGCACATCGTTAACATTTTCGTTAAAAGTAAATTTTTAATTGTCTATCTAACTAAAAACTAATTATATCGCATGTTCGAACGCTAACTGTCAAAGTGACATTTCGCCGCCATTTTGAAGAGTTATAATTTTTTTTTTTAATTTCTTATTTAGAATTCGAATCATGCTAAGGTGATTTTACCTACGGGTGATTTTTTTTTTATTTGTAACAAATATTATTAATTTTCTACACAAATTTCGAGGTTATAAATTAATATACAACCACCACCTGTTCAGCTTCCGCTGTTATAAAAAAAAAAACCACCCCGTAGGCAGGGTTATCTTATAATATATACATACTATGTAGATTGTATTAATTATGCTAAAGTACCTAAATACATTCCAACGCGTAGATACAAATCGACTAAAAAGGATGTAAAATATTTAATTGGACCTTCTCTTCGGGAAGTAATGTACCGGACTCGCGGTAAGCCAACTCGAAACTGTCCGATTATGCGTTCGATCGGCACATGCTTGAGAGTAGTCGCCTGACGATTTCTAACGACCATTGAGTCAGTCTTAACGTTGAGAACAAAAACTGTGACGTGATCTATTTACAAGGTAGACGTACGCCAGTCTTGTAATAGGCTTCGCGATAATCGCGATGGACGTTGAAAAAATTTCAGCGAAGTTTCTTGCCAGTTCTTTTAGGAAGTTAAAAATTTTGTGTGGCTAGCTATTCACGTACAGATGAACATATGAAATTTCAGTCAAATCGGACGAACCGTTTGGGATTTGTGTGGACAAACAGACAATGATTTCCTTCAGCCAATTATTTCAAGGACCACCGAAGCAACGGGTACGACAACGCAATGACTCTGAAAGTTCTTATAAGACATAGATGACCAGCCCACATCCACTTCAGCTTGCTGATTTCTGTGAGAGGTCGACCACTTTTTGTTGTATCTCGGCGTTACGGACTTTATCGCTCGGACAGATAACGAGAATCGCTCCATAACTCCCTGAGTGAGATTGAATTTGCGAAATCTGTTATAACCCGTTCAGATAAAGAAACGTTTTATAACGAAACTAAGTGTAGCATAATATTTCCCTCACACAAAGCTAGACATCAATACGTGTGAGAGAGATGTCACGCTACACTCATTTTCGTTATAAAACGTTTCTTTATCTACGGGTTACGGGTTATACTTATATTTTTGTCATACGTTAACTGTTGATATATAGTTGGTACTGCAAATTTAATTTATTTCCTATTCCCTTTAGTTCATACCAAACAAATTTTTCGCATTAGATTATTTTTACATTACAATTTCGCTGACATTAAAGATCAAGAAGTAAGCTAAGAACAAAGATTTTTTCATATTCAACAAATCGTGCAGAATAGAATTATTCAACTGACATGGTACAGTGCGTCTAAAATAAAAAAAAAACATTTAAAGATCAAAACGTCTAAAAAAATAGATAAAAAAACACGGGGTTAAAAGGAATTTCGAAAAAAAATGCATTCATGTTCGCACCGCTCTCTTGTGTGCATTTCGGACCACAACCATCTGCAAATGTTATTATTAGGCACACTTAAGTTTGGACTAATACGTTGTGACCACGTTATGTGTGCAGATAAGACTATAATCTCCGGATTTTCACTCTACATGAGACCTGAAAAAATATCAAATTCTTCATGAAAACAAATGGACAAACATTAATTTCAAGTACGGAAGTTTTTACCGAAAAATTATGATGCTTTGGTCATTGGACATTTAGTCGCCCGTACTCCCGCAATTCACCTGATTGTGCTGTCAGGGATGTGAAAAATACAGCAAAGAGACTTACGAAGAGTGAACTATGTTGATATTTCTGTCTGGTTTCTTCTGAATTTGAATCTGAATTTCATAAGATATTGTACTCTTTAGCCGGTTATACAAGATAATAATTAGAGAGTGAACTCCGGATCCTTAGAGATTCTTGACTTCAGATTTTCTGTACTTCAGCCACTCTGGACTTTAGACAATCTGATCTTTAGACATTTTTTACTTCAAATAATTTAAACTTTAGACGCTTTGGACTTTTAGACGCTCTGAACTGCATGCAATCCCTTCTTTATAAATTACACTATTTGAGGAAGAATATTAATATCTAAACGAAAGTGTTAAAAGTTTCATTGAGTGCCTTAATTATTATTTATTTAAAATTGTACAGATGGCAGTTTTCATTTGTGTATAATGGGTTTATATTTCGGGAACGCGACATGAGAGCCTACACTGCGCATGGTGTGAGCCTGAAGTGATACTGACGGATCACGGGTCCCAGATTCTGCCACATTTTATTTCCAGATACACAAATAAATACCGCCATTTATAAACTATACCGCCTCACGAGTTTTGAATACAACCTTGTAGCACATTATCTTATTCTAATTTTATAGTGCTACCTATCTGGCATCCGTTCGTCGCTGCACGGACGCCTAGCTCGATACTTGACAAGTTTCCATATTCACTGTACAAACTCCATAACGGTAAATAACATATTTTAACGATTAAATTTTTATACGCACCTTCTATAATCCGACATAGATCTTTTTGAGCGTGGAATTTCAACTGAACTAAACAGTTGCCATACCAAATAAATACTAAACGAAACGTTATGTAAGCGATGACGCGATAGTGTCGCCCCCATCAACGCTCAAAGTGACCTATGTCGGACTATACGCTCTACGTGCAACTGAATAAAGATGCAGCCATTTACTGTCGACAGGCCTAACATCCGGGCCAACATATCTAATAGATGTGTTATAATTCATAACGCACTGATAAATGGGTGAAAGAGGCTAATTCTCATTTGAAAAGACGTTTCACAAAAACTTATCGGATATGTAAAAAGACGGATAAAAATCATTCACAGCTACTTTATTTTCTTACAGTTACAGTTGTCAAACTGTAAAAGTTACATTACAGAGAAGTTTATTCTTGTTAAAACTTGCACCGATTTCCGTATATTTAAACGCACTTAATCTGCGGCTAGATTGACAATACATGGGTTATATATACATTTACGTGGCCTATTAGCGCCATTACAACGCATAGCGATTTTTAGTATTTAACAGGACCTTAAAAGTTAAAAAAACAATGCTTCAGTCGTAGCCGAGTTTCTTTTGGGTGTAATCTGCAGTTTCAAGCAACTTTAGCACCATTTCCACAACATTCAGTAATTCATTCTTTTATTTTTTTCATTTTTCATTGGAAGCCCTGGCTGATGTGTCTAAATCGAGTTCATAGTTCATTCATTTCAATTTTTTTTTTCACTTATTTCGCTGTGTGAATGTTTTATCTTTTTTATTTAAAAATGGACCAGCTCAAAGCGTCTACACATCAAACGGTCTACACAAAATAAATGTACCGACTAGAGATACAATATTTAAATCACTCCAATAAATAATTTATTAGAGTATTTTTAAGTTGATTCCGATTGACGCTTGAAATTTAATAAATTCACATAAAAATATGTATGTGTAAACCATAAAAAAAGACCATTTCAAATGTAGACGCTTTGTAGTTTACCGCCCTTAATGAAACACCGTGTTAATTGTGTCAGTGGAAATACCGCACAAAGTTTCCAAAGAACAAATACAAAAATGATCAATTTTGTAAGTGCACACACGCAGTCGTCAGTCTCTTGTCGCGTCGCGCCGCAGAAGACGCGCGTCTAAATGTCCAGGGAGCAGGTTGAACTTGAGGAGTGCATATTGAGACTTGTGCTTAATAGTCGTCCAGGTCGTAGATGTTGAAGATATCCTCGTCGTCCAGCTGCATGCTCTGGAAGTCCACTTTGTAGCGGAGCAGACCTGCCGGATGACACAACATTCAGTACACATTTTTAAGTAAAGTGTGGAATGACAACATTTAACACACATTTTTATGGAAAATACACAATGACACAACATTTAGCACACATTTTTATGGAAAATGCACAATGACACAACATTTAGTGCACATTTTTGTGCGAAGTGCGCAATGACACAACAATTAGACAGACACACATGTCTGCCTACACTAACCCGAATGGAAAATATATACGATATTTTTTTTTTTTTTAAATGTAATAGAAATAATAAAATAAAATTATACTCTTCCTTCAAAAATTTCAAGACTTAGAAGATGGCCATACAATACATTGGGGCATAGGTTAGGAATAAACTAGAAGATTTTTTTTTTTATAGACAACAAGCATGGGTGGCTGTGCCTAAAACTTCAAAAGAAGATCGGACACAGCCAATGACACCATTCCTCACGAAACCACGCTCAGCGAGGCGCCATGCCAGCTATAAGGAGGACGAAAAGGTCGTTGTTCAATTTATTAACACGCCTTTTGAAGATCCCCAGGTTATAGGAGGTAGGGAAGATAATACTTTTGCTAATAATAATACTTTTTAACAAACTTCTTAAAGCACAATTTTAATTCAATACAAAATAAGTACAAAAAAAATTCCAAAATTAAATGAACACATGATTTGGTGGAGATTTCAGATTATTACATCATAAAAACATATAAACAACAAATTGTGTACATGTGCGTACTTAGCTAAGAGTTCTTTAACTATAGATGAAAGTGAAGTAAAAAGTGTTTAAACAAAAAAAAACACACACACAATAAAAAATATTTCTACAAAAAGTAAACACAGCACTCCAGATACCAACTTTAAAAAAAAAACAGTTTGCAAAAAAAAACTTAATTTCAATAAAAACTGATGGTAACAGGTATTTCTTCCCAATAGTTCAGTTGTACAGTAGTTCAGTTGATAAATATTTTACCATTTATACAACTGAACAAATGAAAAAAAAAACATTTGTACAGCCAACTGAACTGAACAACTGAACTAGTGGGAACAGAAAAGGCGGCAAGGCGGAAGAGTTTAAAGGTTATTTTAAACATTACTGGTTAACAGTGAGTTACGGATTACATGTAAGTCATCTATAACTCATTATTAATGTAACAGTGAGTTATGGATGACTTATGTAAATCATCTAAACTCAATATTATATAATAGTAATGGATGACTCATGTATGTCATTCAGCCATAACACTGTTAACATAACAGTGGTTTATTGACGTCTTATATAGGTCATGTATGACGCTCTTAAACATATAACAGTGAGTTATGATATGAATGACTTATGCAAGTCATCTATAACTCACTGTTATATAATAGTGAGTCATGAATGACTTATGTATCTCATTCATCTATAACACTGTTAACAGAACAGTGGGTTATAGATGACCTATGTAAGTAATCCATTACTCACTGTAAGTTTTATAAGTACACCCCTACCACGCCCTTCTGTGTTTTGCGTGAAATAATGATATTATTTCGAATGCATAACATCTAGGAAAACACAGCCAATATGTGAAACTGATTTCAAAATGTACAACCACTATACCTCTTGTCCAAAGCAGCAGCAAAAAAATTCACTCTCTAATCTAATATTATACACACAGTAATACAATGTACAAAATATACACACGACACCAGCGTCTTCCAAACTTTATTTCTCATGACCCGATTATTTCTTTAGATCTCCTACGTGACCCATAAACAGGATTACACATATTCCGGTGTGTACGTAAAAGAAAAGATTTTTGAATGCCTTCTAGTTTTCATAGAATCGTTTTATGAAAATATTAATCTTTTGCAGCGATTGTATTCGCCCCACTGCTGGGTACAGGCCTCCTTCATTTACACGATATGAGAGGATTTTCGTCATATACTTCCACGGTGACCAACAGGCTTGGAAGTGGGTTTCAACACGATGTTTTCCTTCACCGGAGTGTCAGAGGCCATTTAGCACAAATTGTAAAATTATAAATATTGTGCTCCCAGTGGGTATCGAATCCGCAACTCCCACTTAAGAGGTGTGCTCTTGACCGCTCGGCCAATCTATTTACCGAATACATTTACGATTACGACCTACGATTACGTAATAATTATGAATAGTTTTAATGTAAACATGTAATTTTTTTTCATGGATCGGTTAGACTTCCAATTAGGTTTCTAATTTATTTTTGACACAATTACGTTTTTGCAAGGCTTCTACGTATCGAATTGTAGAATATCGATATGAATAAGTTTGTGTCTGGAATTTTATAACAGTCGATCACATAAAACTGTATTATTTATTTCATAAATCAAACACACAATATGATTTTTACAATAATTTATATGTGAATGAAATAAAACCTTTTTTCACACACAAACAACGGGACTTACGAACTTCTCCATCGGGTGAGAAACATCTTCTACACGACTATGCTGCACCGGTTATGATGGAATTTACACTATTATTTAGGAAACGTCTCAAGAATGGTTTAGGCCTTCAGGCATTAACATGGTAGGTTTCAGGGGTATTAGCAGTGAACAGAAGCTTCGAAAAGGGCACTATTCCACCACTGCATGCTTACAGTAATTTATATCTGTTGATTTTCAACCGTATGTTTTAAGTAGTTAACATCGGGCGAAATTAAATTGTACTTCAAAGTACCTACATATTTTACATCGGTAGATTTCAACCACATGTTTTAGTACTAGTAGTTTACATCAGTAGATTTTCAACTGTATGTTTGAAGTAGTTTACATCGGGTGAAATTCAATTGTATGTTCAAAGTACCTACATAGTTTACATCGGTAGATTTTCCACCAATGTTTAAAATAGATTACATAGGCAGATGTTCAGTTTGAAGTAGTTACATTGATAGATTTTCAACCGTACGGTTGAAGTAGTTTACATCATCAGATTTTCAACTGCATGTTTGAAGTAGTTTACATCGTTTGATTTTCAACCGCATGATTGAAGTAGTGTTCATCGTCAGATTTTCAACCGCATGTTCGAAGTAGTTTACATTGTCAGCTTTTCAACGGCATGTTTGAAGTAGTTTAAATCGTCAGATTTTCACCCGTACGTTTGAAGTAGTTTACATCATCAGATTTTCAACTGCATGTTTGAAGTAGTTTACATCGTTAGATTTTCAACTGCATGTTTGAAGTAGTTTACATCGTTAGATTTTTAACCGCATGATTGAAGTAGTTTACATCATCAGATTTTCAACCGCATGTTTGAAGTAGTTTACATCGTCAGATTTTCAACCGTATGTTTGAAGTAGTTTACATCGTCAGATTTTCAACCGTACGTTTTAAGTAGTTTACATCATCAGATTTTCAACTGCATGTTTGAAGTAGTTTACATCGTTAGAATTTCAACCGCTTGTTTGAAGTAGTTTACATCGTCATATTTTCAACCGCATGTTTGAAGTAGTTTACATCATCAGATTTTCAACCGCTTGTTTGAAGTAGTTTACATCGTCATATTTTCAACCGCATGTTTGAAGTAGTTTACATCATCAGATT
>WYDE02097063.1:0-11688 GCA_009867175.2 Adela reaumurella
AGACCTAATTTTCAACGCACCGTAATAGTAGATATTATGTATAATACATGTGCCTGCTTTATATTATTTATAGACCACGTAGGGCCGTCGACCATTTCAACTTAGCCAAGGGGGCCTTGGGGGCAAAAAGGTTGGGAAACACTGCTTTATCTGAACGGGTTATAAAGCCATTTTTACATAGTTAATGCAATGTGCTTGTGCAATTTATATTCTAATTCTAACTTGTATTTTTTTAACATGCTGCTCTAAAGGACCGAGGTAAGAACACAAGGCTATAATTTTTGGCTAATCCTTACCCCTATTATTGTAGTCAAGGAGATGTTTCGTGGTAGCCTCAACTCAGCAAAAAAATATGGCTATTTCATCTAACGTTCATATAAGAGAGAGAGAAAGAGAGAACAGGATTTGCCTCTTAGTTAATTGTGGGAAATCCTGAGAAATGATCAGGAAATTATTTTCTATTTAAAAGGTAGATTAATTATTCTATGTCTCTATAGTATTATATTTCTCATATTAATTTTCTGGTGTAGGGATATTTACATCATAAGTTCACACCTTAAAGATTAAACCGGCGAGTGCTACTGTTTGAAATTAATGAGGATGGGTAAAAAAAATTCTTACAACAAAAACAGTATGATTTACAAAGGATCGTTTTATATTTTGCAGTAGATACCAGCCCTTGGACTGGTCTAGTTATTTTGGGCTTCCTCTTCAAACATTTACATTTGGCTTTGCTACGCTCCTTAAACTGTAATTTCTGACTCTGTCAGTGGTGTCTATTTTCTCATCATTAGTCACAGCATATTGTAATAAAGTCGTAATTAAAGGTTCGTTCGTACTACTCGTCTTGTTCACACGATAAAGAAATATACAGTACATCTTAGTTTTCCTCATGCTATCTACACAAAACAAAATCATAACCCTCATTTTGTGGATTTGCAAAAAGTAGACCTTTGACAATATCAACCCCAGAGTTCCTACTCTAGAACATTAATTTATTTATTATAGTATTAATGGAAACTTTCAAAGATGCCTTGAATTATTTTTGTGAGACTACGTGTATGTTGTTGAATTGATTTAATTCTAGAGCTATCGGTTACGCAGGGTGTTCCTCAGGGCACAATTCTTAGCCCTTTCTTATTAATTTTGTTCAAGATTGCCTGCATCGTTGCAAAATGTTATTAATATGAGTAGTAATATTATATATTTGTAATATGCAATGCCATTCAGTACTCAATGCTTCCCTTTCTGATTACAGATAGGATTTGACGAGTACCGAATCAAACTAATGGGTGTCGGTCCAAGCGGGAGGCTGCTCGTGACAGTCGGTGAGAACTCCTTGCTGTTGGGCATCACAACCGGCATAGAACAGTGGCACACCAGCTATACACATCTACACCAACTAGAAATACAATACTTTGAGTACGTATATTAACCCGCTGGCTCAGTTCTACCGCAGCTGCGAATATTAGCTTGAGCACGGTAGAATTTTCGTTTGAATTTGGCACATATTTTCATAGGGGATATATGCATTGTTCTTAGTTCTTTATTCAGCATTCTTATGGTAGTACACTACACTTGAATTTGTCAAAATATTCATTTTACATTGAATGAAAGAAGAAGAATAAATCACCCACACAATACAGTCATACTGAACGCACCTTGCATATCAATCTTCTATCTATGGCCAGTTGAAAAAACGTAATTTCCGTTCAGAAAACACCAAGTCATTTTCAAATTTTTTACTATGGAAAGGTATAACACTTAAGGGAACGTACCCATACCACGTCACACATTTTAGGCCACTTTTGGACCCATATGACCATGCGTGGTATGTTGGCTAACGTTTTCACAAAGTGGCCTGTTTATCAGTGTGCAAGAAGCCCCGCAACACTCCCACACCTTGCACCCCGCTTCGACCCACACCAAGGAAGAAGCTCCAGGAATTGAAGTTTTTTGAGTTAGCATTTGCGCGTAGAAATCTCTTTTCGGTATTTTCTTTTGCCTGCGGTTTACATATTTTCGAAAATCCTTGCAACTCACCTAGTTCCATTGGAGCTACTGTGCAAAATTGCATGTTTCTATGTTACACACTGGTTTAATATGTGCGTTATCAGTCAGTGACTATGTGCATTAAAAATAAACGGTTGCATTTCCACTTTTGAATGTGACCACGCGAATACGTTTTCGTGTATCTAATTGAACAGGTACTGTTTAATTACAAGTCGAGTTTTGTATGAAAATTTATAGCAATTTTTTGTCTTTTTAAACTATATTTTGAAATACCACGTGAACAGGATGAAAATGTTTTTGCAAGTGTCATTAATTGTAACAGTTCACATCTATTTGTAGATACTCATATTTATATATTGTATTATTTATCGTGTTTTCCGTCCAGTTCAGAGTAGCCGGCTGGAATTGAGGGAAGCGCTGATATGGCACCCACCTACATAATTCACCAAGGTGTTTAAGCTAACATCACAGGTACCAGAAAAACTGGTGCATTAGGTGATGTAGCCATCCGTGTCAGTTTCAATAAAAAAATAATAATAATATTGTGAAATATATTTTTGAATTTTTTTAATAAAAAAATACTACAGCATAATATCACTTCTATTTCTGCTTAATGAAGTTGCAATTCCGTGCGTGCTCAACCCGTGCTTTTTACACTTCAACAACAATTAACAAACAAACAAACAAACGCAAGTTCACTGTGAGACTCTGTACCCGTCTGGAACATTATTACTACGTAATTATCAGACGGGTCAAAAGACAAACATGATAAGGCTAGAGAAAATTTAACTAATTAATGAATTTTTGTTTTCACAAATTTAATAATTAATTTTTTTTTTTTTATAATTTCAAACCTTAATTTTTTACTATATGTAATTTGCTGTACGTATAGAAATAGATATATATTTACATTATTCTTAATCAAACTTTTAGTTATCATTATTTTTTATGTATTTTCAGATATAATCCTTTCGAACACGCATATAGGAAGATTTATAGATATTTATTTTTGTTTATAAATTTAAATTTTTGGCAAGATGGTATTCAGAAAAAAATATACTTAGACTACTTTTAATTGATGAAATCTGTTATTACCATAAGTTGTTTATATTTACATACTGTATGGTAAAATTGGCAATGTAATGCTGTAGATTTCTTTAAATAAATAAAATAAAATAAAAATAAAATAGTGTTGTAATACAAGTTTACATTGACAGTAAGCTGGATGTGCACATCACTGGGCTGGGTCCGCTGAACTGGCTCGCGTCGCAGGCGGCGAGCTGGCTGGCGGGGCACGTACAGGCCTACGCCGTGCCCTACGTGGAGCGCCAGCTAAAGGCGGAGCTCCAGCGAGCCTTCGACGAGATCAACGTGTGGGACATCGTGCGCGGCAAACCACACACGCACAGAGTCAACGGCAACGCTGGCGGTCACGGCAGCTCTAACGGCTTCCGTGCCAAGTGATGCATGTAACAATTTCGCATCTGATTAGAAAGAAAAGCCACCGTTATGTGTACACAAGTAATAATATTTGAGAACATAAGCATTGAAATTGTATGCGAAAGTTGTATCGAGCTGTATCGGAGCTCTCGTATAAGAATGGTTTCAGAGTCGTGCGGGCGGCACATGCGGGCCGCGTCGCAAGTCGTCCGCAGTGCGTGTCGAGCAATGTTCTTTCAGTGTCGTGCGGAATACATAAGTGCCAAAAAGCACACGCAACCCATAAGACTGTGAAACGAAGCTTGAGCACCGAAGCGCAGGCACAGACATGCGGGCAGGTTACGTACACGTTCGCGAGCGCAATGCTATTCCACTCAAATGTATTTATGTTCATGAGTGATTAGATTACCTTGGCGGTATTTTTGCATTAATAAAACGTTTTAAAGTATTGAAAAATACCAAGAATTACAGAGTTATAAAATCAAAATTTAAGTGAAATTAATGTTTGATAAACGGACGCGAAAAAGGCCGGCGTAGTTCCTTTTTTTGAAAAGTAGTATATTTTTAGAATCGGCTTATGAAGACCTCTCATCACACAATAGGTTTCAGAAAAAAAAATTCCATACTGTGAACGTAAGCATGTCACTAGATTAAGGTCAGTGACGTCACTGTGACGGCGCGCAAACGGGCGTCGCGCGGCGGGGACAGGCGGCAAACGCTCGCCACAACAAGCCGTTTACTCGCGCTCTTTAAATTTATTCGCTTTAAATGCTCTAACTACGTCAATTATTATCGTATAACAATAAAACTTGTACGAATTTAATTTATTTAAGTTAGAAAGAGTTCTTTCCATATAAAAAATTAAAAAAATGCTACAATAGTCTATAATAAATATAATATTATATTATATAATAGTAATAGTATATACGTACGTAGTATATACGTATATAATATGTATAATATATAATCGTCTATGCCTCGGCTCTGTGCGGGCCGACCGTGCAGCCGCACGCTGTACTCTGAAACCACACTAAGTTGTGCTTGCCCTTGCTGAGAACCCTAGATCCGCCACTGTTATTGATACGTGGTGCTTTGACTGATGAATATGCATATTTTAGTATTGTAAGGGTCCTCCTATTCTCAGTTACCATGTAAAATATTTTTTTTATGTGAGCCATTCAATATAGGCATGTAATCAAATAAATTAGTTCATAATATATCACATTTAAGGGGGATAGAAACACACAAAAAAAGTTCACTTCCGTGTCTGATTCCTTTGACATTCAAAACTCGTTCGTTTACGAATAACTTCTCTATTTATTCGTATTCTATAATGACGATTCTGTTAAATTCACTAGAAATAAATAATATATAAGGATGCCCCCTTTACTTGTTGAGGTCTTTGGACTCTATCCAGCGCAGCGCCATCCGCCTAATTGGTATCCCAAGCTTACGGAGGGACTTGAATCATTGCACCACAGGCGAACAATCGGTTCCCTTAGTCTTTTTTATAGGTACTACCATCGTCTATGCTCCGATGAACTGGCTTCCCTAATCCCTCCTGCCCTGATTCATATCCGCCACACGCGCCGCACTCTTTCGGAACATCCATATGTTGTTGACACCAAACTTCTGAAAACGCATCGTTTTTCGAAATCGTTCCTATGTCGTACGGCGAACATATTTCAATTTCAATTTATTTATTTATTCATAATTGTGCACAACTAATTGACAATTTACAAATATTACAGATATAAGAACCACATGATCTCCAAAATAACAAAATTGTCGAAGATTACTATCTCCTAAGCTACCGGACAAGGCTAATGCCCGTATCCCGGTCAGCCGGTTGGAGTCCCCTCATTCACCCTGCACTGATAACGGCGTGCAATAGGAACAAATTTAAAATTTTTGTGAGCAAGTTTACATTTAATTAACTGAATATTTAAATCTTAATGCTAATAATTATTTGTAAAAAATTATAAAATGGCGAAGAATTGTCTTAATGTTAAACTTAAATAAAACATGCATAAATATATTTGTAAATTATAAAAATTTGCTAAAAAGAATACTATATTACTTGTTAAATATCAAAATAAAACAAGATATACCCATTCAATTTAATCCATCTATAATATTAGTGTTCAAATATTATAAAATGTATGTTGTGTCATGTAATAATAATAATAAATACGGGAATAAAAAATATTCAATATTAAAAGTAAAATATATTTTAAGTATAATATTTCATTTACCTATTTACTACGATCAGTTAAATTAAAGTAGTAGTAATTCGTAATAATTTAGTCTTGTGTTTGACAATATGTTTTCACATTCGAAATATAATTTTTAATATAGGTAATTAATGGCTCTGGCTAAACGGCCAGATTGTTGTCTGTCTTACTTTCTCAATCGAAATAGTTATTCAGGTATTATTACAATGTAGTTTTAACTTTCAGAGAGCGCAACTCTGAAACAAAACGCAAGCTAGTTCGAAATCTTCCGGAGATTGGATTTGATTTCTAGAACTTCATTGAACTTTGCAAATAGTATATGACAACTTTTCACAGAAATTCTAACAATGGATTCGTTCAGCTGGAAAATTCTTTCCATCTTACGAGTAGAGAGGTAAGTATTTTTAACGACGCCTAAGGGCAGGATGGAGGAAATAAAAATTATAGACCGATTTCCATAATCCCTATGTTCTCTAAATTTCTCGAGTTTGCCATATGCAGTAGATTACGGTCTTATTTTAATGAAGAAAATGTAAAATGTAATTTGTATTAATGCTAGCACGCATCTGGCTAATCAAAGGATCTGAAGGTATCAAGGCTGCGCCTGAAGAGTCCTCACAACATCCTGGACGAAACGCTTGTCGTGTCTTCATATCCTTTGATTAGCCAGATGCGTGATAGCATTAAGACAAATTACATTTTGGATGCCCAGTAGTCAGTTTCTCGTGTTGGACGCCGGATACGATTCTGGTGACGACAACAGGCGTTCTGAATATTCAGACCATGTAAACTTGACTCAACGCAGGGGATATGTAAAACTCAATGATGCGGTAGGGTTGTTTAGCGGGTAGCGGGAGATTGTGTATCAAGGCTGCACATGAAGAGTTCTCACAACCTCCTGGACGAAACGCTTGTCGTGTCTTCATATCCGAAGAAAATGTACTCTGTCCTAATCAATACACCTACCAAACTATACGCTCCTGCATAAACGCCACTCTCCTAACAGCGGGTTGTGCTGACACACCTTGATGCGGTGGATCACCCCTCTGCTGACCAAGCTCGAGCACTATGGAGTGCGAGGTCCCTTTCTTGAGACTGTTGCCTCCTTCCTCTCCAACTGAGTATAAGTAGTGGGATGGAGGAGGTGCAAGGTCAGACCCAGCCGACATTGAAGGTATTGCAGTTCCATTTTTTTGTTGTTTGTAATGAAGAATGATAAATTTGAGCGGATCCAATGAGCTATACATTACAATTTCGAAACCAAATCATCACGAAATCTACAATGCCGCCATAACAATAACGGTAATTGACAAACTGCCACTTTGATGTTTGCACCTTTTCATGGATTATTATACGAGACCAACCCGTGCATGGCTTCGGAAGTGGACTGTAGTTGTGATCGCCCAGGATAGTTTGTGCTTCGGGAAGCGGCAGGGACTTCGTCGGGGTATATTCCGAGGTTCCGAAATAAAACTTATTTCCTCGGCGGCGTGTAACGAAGTAACGTTTATCCCACTATTTATATAAAATCCAAAGCTGAGGATTCTGCGCCTGCTTGCAAAACTAACCAAATAAGATAATGAAATCCCGATTTTTTAAACTTCCCGCTAAAAAAATTCTCCCTCTTGCTTCTATAGGGTAGGAAGAAAAGAGACAACAAATGAAGGCTAGCTTAGTTCACCGATGGCGTCAACTAGAATTAGAGTGTATGGCAATTTAACAATTAACATTTAACCTAATTGCACCTTAACACAATAATATCAATAGTAAGCTGCAGATCTATGAGAAAAGCAATACATAAAATAACCCACAAGGTATCTAATAGTCTTCATCACCAGTAAATGTCACTTTTATATATTTCTACGTACGATAAGACAGCAAAACCTAATAAATTGCAAGTGAGTAAGGCGATGCATCCCTGGGCCAGTCATCCAACAGTCAAAATATGCATTGAATATAAGTCACAGCTTTCTGAGTATGTACCTACCTATCCTAGTAGTCTTGTGGCAGTAATGTAAATAGAGCAATCATTTCTCCAGTCTATTGTGATCCCGTTCTAAAAAATAACCTTCTTGCTTAGTTCAATACAATTACCGAGTTCAAGACATTTTTTTATCTGAGAATTTTTCTAAATTTGCCGGTGGCAACAATAATTTAAATTTATCCAGTTTTTGAGAAAACATTCGTTTCGACCCGGAACGCAGTCCTGGTAATGTTTCGTTCAGGAAGCGCGTCTCTTCAAGACTAAATCATCTGTATGGTAAAAAGAAACCCTCCAGTAATACTTATAAGTGCAAAAACAGACATAGAAAACTATCACGGAGAAAGCTAATTTTTTTCTAATTCAAACTGTCACAACGAAAACACTATCATTGAGTTATGACGAAAGATATAGCCCTCAAAATGAAGAATCAAGATCTATTATTTATCCGCGCGTGTTATAATGCTTATGTTACGAGGGAATATTTGAAGATATGTTTAACTTTTTTTAAAGCAACTTTAATTAGCGACTAAGGCAGCGGCGATTTCCCCGACGCCCTAGCCTTCCCGGACAAGTGCACCCTACCCCTAACCCTAGATCCGGCCCTAACTAAAGTTAAGGATTCAGGATTAGTTATGTTATTTGCTATTCGAACTTCACGGAGGGCTGTGCCTGTGGTCGCCGACGCCTGCCAATGTTTACTGAAATTCACTTAGCAATTTACATAGAGCATAATCACAGAGTCAGCCAGATGACGTCCTCGCTTGATGAGGCGTCGTCGCAAGCTGGGTTCAATCTCGATTTATGTAACTTCCAAAAGCTATAAAGGGAATGAGAACACGCGTTGGCAAAAAATGCGGAATAGTACTTTTAACGCTGGTAAGTAAATGAAACTGCCATAGTTTTGTTGTTTGTAATAAAGAAAGACGAAGTGGAATGAGGTCATTAATAAACGACATAGGTCGTCAAAAACTTGGGAAACAGTCACAGAATATTAAAACCTACTAGATAAAGCAGAAAATCTGTAGCTATGTAACTGTGTCAGAGTCAGTAACTATATTATTTTGTCAGAGTCGGTGGCTCAGCGGTTGCACTATTGGTATTCGGTTACCGATGTTTAGCACTGCCGAGCGCGGTCAGGTATTGGACGGGTGACCGCTTGACCGTTGAGGCTGTTCATGGTTCGGATTCCTCGTTAAACTGTAGGTCCCGTCCCTCTCCTTACATGGTGTTAGGGTTAAACCCGACCGGGTTGGAACCACCGCACTGAATGAAGGTCGGTCGAAGCGGCTATGAAAAATAGTTCGTGTTTTCCATCCAGTTCAGTATAGA
Source organism: Adela reaumurella (assembly GCA_009867175.2). Classification (NCBI taxonomy): domain Eukaryota; kingdom Metazoa; phylum Arthropoda; class Insecta; order Lepidoptera; family Adelidae; genus Adela; species Adela reaumurella. The sequence goes on from WYDE02097063.1 coordinate 9,001, forward strand.
TGGCTCGATTTGAGGATAGCGCTGACATGGCACCTACCTAATTCACCAAGGTGTATTAGGCTGACAGTACTGGTACTAAAAAACTGGAGCATTAGGTGATGTAGCCATCTATGTCGGTCTCCATAAAACAAAACAAAAATATGCCATCTAAGTGATGGGAGTATATTATCTCAAGTTATAAGCTAACATAATATCATGAGAGCGACTCAATCAATTTACACGGATTTAGGAAGTATTCTCTAACAAGTGAGGATGGTTATAGGATACTTACCATCGCGGTCGTCCTTCGGGGGTTGGATCAGTGAGCAAATATTTAGCGGGGCGGCACCGTGGGCGTGATATACAACTGTCCAGCAAACTATGACACGTTTTTCTTTTAATTCGCATTCGATCGCGTCACAGGAGCTTCTAGTATTGCATCTCTCCTCATCTAGTACTGCATATTGCATCTCATCTTCGCTAAGCTATACTTGCATTTCCATACCTACTTACACTGAATACAGCACCTCGCTTTAGAAATTATATTCAGACATTTTTCCAAGTTTAAGTATATTGACCAATACAAGACTTGCTAATTGCACTTCGTCAAGCAGTTTCATTTAGTTCAATTTTAAATGAAGTTTTAAAGGTTTTCGGATAATTGGTAATTATTTATTAGGAGTTTATGTATTTCTTATATTTATTTAGAGTTTCATCGTGATCTCAGTAAATTTATTTCCGTTTAATTAAGTATCGGTAATATAAATATATCTTGACGTGAGTGTGGTAAGAGGCGACTAAGATTTAAGAAACATGTTACTTCGTAATTTCTGAGTCACGCAGTAAGTTTCTCAAAATAATTAAACATTATTTACCTAATAATTTTGTTCCAACTGTATGCTGCATATTTTGAAGGATTTTAAAATTTTAGGTTTTGCTATCAATATAATTCAACCTCCCGGTAAAGGAAAACACATCGAGGTAATCTAAACAATAACAGTGCGAATGAAAGTGTATAAAGATTGATTGTTATGAAAGTTTGAATATTATATACATGTATATATTTTAAATATTAAATTTTTCTATGCTCAGATAGATATTCTACTGTCGAAGAATAACAAGACAATATTTTGGTTGAGAATTCAAGTTATAATTAGAGACTTTTTCCAAACAAGACTCGAAGAAGAGACCCAAAAAGTCGAAGTAAACTTGAGTGTTAGTAAACTCAGTAAACTCAGAGATAAAATTCGTAGGAATCTTCTTAAAGTAATGCAACTTCCAGGAGCTCTCAATAATTTTGTGATGGGAGCAACTTGTCCTTTTTCGTAGAAATTACTCAATGTGAAACAGTTTTGCCTTTTTCGCAAAAAAATACACTTCTGCAAAAGTGGCCGGCCGTGCTTATATTTGGATATTTGGTATATATTTGTAGGTGGATATGTCGTACGTAGATATATTAATACTTGGATATGTTTGATATATACTCTTGTATAATATATATACGAGAAAACAAACTGGTTTCCTGTACCTTATTGCTGAAACTATACCTGCTTGCTCATGTAGGTGTGTAGGTATTTAATAATACAACCATATTTACGAAACACTCATACGTAACTATGTAGTACATGTTAAGTCTAAACCTTAGTTTATATATAACACTACAACTTTAATTAGTTAAATGCAATAATTTTTAACCAACAAATTCATGTTGTCTGGATTGAATAAAATTCACCAACATGTTTCTTTCATTTATTATTAATTTCTTATAAAAACTGTCACTCTCTTTCTAGTTTTATTCGTCACTACTTTTTGCTCGCTGATTCACCAGCGGTCAATCAGCCCCACCCCTCCCCACCGTCCATGCATTCCACAAGCTACTACCCACCGCCACCCGGCACCGGCCCCTTGAGAGGATATTAATTAGGAAACCCTTGCGCATTGAAATCACGAATCAGGCTTTGACGGGTAAAAACAATAACAAAAGTCACTTACAACATTTTTCCGACTTTACAGACCTTTATTTAACACTTTTCGGATCAAACTAACAGCTTTTGAGATAGGAATTTTTAAACTTTTTAAAGTGTTGCCATTTCTGAACGCAGCGGTTCCCAGTTGCCACACCGACATATTCTTGATGGCGAAAAAATAAGGAATACGACGTAAGGGAAGCGTAATCATTTTCGTTACATAATCACGTGTTTTTTTCAACTGCCTCCCAGTCCATCACTGCCAGACTTTTCTCGGTCCTCGTCGCATATTAAATTTTTAGTAGGAAAATTCTATTAAGATTTTTAATATTTTTTTATTAGGTTTATGGACTATTGTTATGTATTAGATTTGATCAGCTAATTTGTCATATTACTGTTGTGTTAGGGTAACGTTGAAAGGTGTTTTTGTTCAGGTCCTTGGAGAGGCGCCTGAAGTCGGCCTACCATTTGCATCCCCCTGTAGCATAAATTCATGGCTTAGTGATAGTATAAATGACCTGTTTAGACCGTAGTACTTAGATTAGCTGCATGATGGGTCGGTAGTCTTTACATCTCCCCGTAATCGATCTGGGTAGTGAGTTTGATCGATCAGAAATCAAGTTCTCATCGCCAGCAGCATAAGCTGACATATTGAAGTATTCATGAATAAACATTATATCAAACTCATAGCTAAGAGAAAGGCATAACAGCACTGAATGTCGCATGAGTTCTTAGCATATAG
>WYDE02097174.1:0-11687 GCA_009867175.2 Adela reaumurella
CAATTCTCTTTGTTTTGATCTGTATATGTCCCCCCTAGCCCCCCCCCCCCCCCCATACAGTGCTTCCGGTGCTGCCTTTTCGGTCATACAAAGATCGCATATAGATCCAAAGTACGTTATTATAAGTGTGGCAAACCTCACTCTGCTGAGGAATGCAATGTGGATGAGTGTGATGCTATCTGCCCTTACTGCACTCTGCTGAGGAATGCAATGTGTATGAGTGTGATGCTATCTGCCTTTACTGCACTCTGCTGAGGAATGCAAGGTGGATGAGTGTGCTATCTGCCCTTACTGCAAAGGCAGGCATTTTGCCATAAACAGGAACTGCAGTGAGCAGACCAGGCAGAAAGAGATCAAGGCTGCTTTGGCAAAGGATTCGATGTCGTATGTGGAAGCTGCCAGGCGTTTCCGCAATAGAAACGATCCCTTGCAGAACTGTTTCCGCGCCTGCTCAAAACAATATGCCTAGGATTATTCAAACACGGGGTTGTTTGTGTCACCTCACAACCTCGAGCTAAAGCTCCGCTCGCTCCTGGCTATGACCGTTACGACCATCAGGCGATTATTAGTAACCCTCCATCTTCTTCTTCTCTGAACGGCTTGGCTCTTCCACAATTTGTGGACCAGGGTACATTCACCATTGCCGAAATTCAAGCTTTATTTGCTTCATTTATCACATCGTTCGCTTCTCATAAGTTACGGTACCACGCTGCTGCAAACTTGACACCAATGTCACGCATCGTTTAGTGGAATTTCCGAAGTACCACGAAAAACAGATATGAGCTTGTTTGAATTTTGTTTTTGTTTGATTTTCCTTGCTTAAACCCGGAAACATTTGAACCCGGGTTCAAATCCATCAACCAAAAAAAAATCCTTGAATTTGCTTCTATCTATACTCTTCCAAAATAATAATTCTGGTCCTAACACAAATATGACTAAAATAATATAAGTTGAACATAGTATAATCTCCGCAGTTCGTCCACGATCATTCAGATCGCCTCTACTACTTGGTATAAGTAGCTTCCTTCATCAAAAATACGAGTCCAAATTGTTATTAGACGTTTTATATGCCTCAGGGTTCTGCGTATCATATGACCGGGTGCAGAAATTCGAGGTCTCAGCTATACTCTCAACCACAATCTCAACCAGATTTCACACAATTTATTTACGATAACGCTGATTTTAATGTAAGGACACTAGACGAATTAAACACATTCCACGTAATGCATTTAAAAAAAAACGTGTGAAATGGTAGCTGCCAACGGCATAAACAAAATTTCCAATGACAGTCATGCAGACATAGATGATCGTAACAATAATAATAAGACAAAGGTCAGCAGGTACAGACATCTTCCCCCTCCAACAGTACATCGTGGCCGGCTGGACCTGCTACAATACCCAAAGTCATCCCCTCTCGTTGCTGCCGCACCGTAATGTCCCAATCTAGCATGCTTCCGAAGAGTACACCGCTGTTCTCGTTTACTAGAAGACTACTCGTACAGGGCGATGAATTTGGACTTAGTGCGTCGCTAGACGGAGACATGTGATCAATCAGACGTGACTGTCTTGTGTAAACCTGGTGCGCAAATCACAGAGGTCATCAGAGACTTCCCGCGCAAGGTGTCCGAGATGAAGGAGGGTGATATCGTAGTTCTGATTGCCGGAAGCTCGTCATCAAACATTGACTTAAAAATGTGTATGAGATGTGTTAAATATGTGTCGGAGGTATACACACATAAGAAAATAAAGTTGTTCACCAGCTCCGTGCTCATGTGCCACGTGCTCTCCTTGCACAATTCACACATTTTAAATGCCACTGCGTACAAACTAAACATGCAAGTTTTTGGAATGACAAATAGTGTACCTAAGACAGTATTTTTGGATATAAATATTTTAGTAAATGCCTGCTACTCAAAACAAGGAAGTTTGACATGGCATGGAGTAACATGAAAGGTCTAATGTTTTATTCATACAAAACAGTGCAACCTATGGTTGCAGCACATGGTCATAACGGCTAGAAATAAAAGAATGCAACCTGGAATGCCGCCGGCAACAATGATGCGCCTTTTCGCGAGCGGATTTGTTTATCGGACCAAACAATGCAACCCAAGGTTAAAGTGTTTTGTCATAACAATGCCGCAGAACAATACCTGCGCTCGCTCGCGGTCATTGGTTTAGTTTCGCCTGGGCCTTCGAGGCAGGCAGACGTGCATACGAGTTAACGACGAAATGTGAATTTGTGATACCAGAACTAACTGCTCAAATCCAGAATGTCGCGTAAAAAGGGACAACGTGGAGATATGCTGCTAAAGTTAGCGCTACCTAGTTCGCCATCTTAAGAGGTAAGAAGAGGTTTTCGATGTATTTACGAGATATTCACGAAACCTTTACAAACTGTGTTCCTGTCTGTCACATTTGAACTTTTTAGTTACCTACTGAGCTGTTTGCTTTCAAAATCGATATGTGATCATTCACGTGGTCTCCGAATCGAATCTGTTGTCAGAACTGAAAAAGTGGCCGCAATTTTGAACTTTTTTATTACTGGGCAGAATGCTTTCAAAATTGATGTGTTGCTAACACCATCTGTCTGTCCATGTGGTCTGTGAAACGAATCCGTTGTCAAAATGGAAAAAAAGTGGACGCGTTTTTGCACTTTTTGGTTACTGGGTCGATTGCTATCAAAATCAATATTAGACCCTTATTGGATTGATTTGATGGGATTGATCTCCTAACACGAATTCGATGACGAATTGAAAAGAAAGTTGCCGCCATTTTGAACTTTTTGAACTGTCAGAATACTAAAGGATAAGACCAACTGGTTAGAAGAGCAACTTCTGTTCACTCCAAAATCCAGACGAAAGCTCCTCGAATCCAATGAATTCAGTGAAAATAATCTTACGAAGGTCACATCGACGACGACTGCTATCGTCATGCAGAACAGACCTGAGGTCATAGAAAACCCGTATGAAGACTTTGTACAAGATATAAATCATTCTGAAACCCTCGTTGATGAAATGCTTTCAGAACATAGAGAGAATGCTATTCTGGAATTAAGTGCACATTTTCAATTGAAGAAGACAATAATTAATTGTTTCCGCAAACTTTTCTCTCTGATGTTGTAAGGATCCCTACAATTTTTTTTAAATGTGACTGAAGACGATAATGAAAATATTTGTTCAATTACGAAGACTAAAATGGTCAAGCAAATGGATCAGGATTCTTCAGTGGACTCTTCTGAAGAAAACTCGATGGTTGAAAGCAGAATAGTCGATGTCCAGCTTTGGTCGAAAATGACTTTTTAATACCACATATGTCCATTAGGCGTGTTCGTTCTAGTGGACACTGACAGAATCTCCTCAGGTGTCTATTATTATTATTATTTTTAATAAAAGTTAAATCGATTTTAGTAAATTAAGGCATTTTTGGTACTTACTAGTGCACAAACGTATAATGTGCCACATATTATATTTTCATATATGATAATAAATTAAAAAATACACATTTTTTTTCATATATTTCGACTGAATGTAGTCGCTTTCAGTGTTAATTATTTATATAATATAATAATAATATTTACAAATTGTATGGTTGTTTGAGATGAGATGTCAAATGATGTTGTTATTGTGACGGAGGATGATAGATGGCGTTGTCATTATGGTTTGTATATGGAATGATACCTATGGGTTTACTAAATTATATAGTGAAAACCGCATCACTATAACACAACGAACGAACCAAGATGGCGACAATTAAACAGAAAACAATATTTTTGCGAACACTAAAAGATTTTTGCAAAAAATATCAACAATATACAAATCCCCTATCTGTGCGTCTACCGCGCTATTATCACATGTGTGAAGGAAGAGACAACGCCAAGATTTCAACCAAACAGACTGGCCGTATCGATTGCATCAGCGCTTACGATTTGTTGAAACCTCTTCACTCACTCGTGTGATAATTAGCCGGTAGAAGCACAGATCTCTTTAATTATTGTTAGTGAAGTGATAACCTTTAACACCATTGACCCTTCAACATGCATCATGAAGACAGTGCGTCTGCTCCAATGGCAAAAAGGCAGAAAGATTCTCGCGATAAGATGAGGTGTCCAACATATAATATATAATATAAATCACCAATGCTAGACACATTCCGTTTCTCCGTATATGGCGCAGAGGAAACCATCTGTGTGAAATGCTGTTCATGTATTACGATGTCTTTTAATTATTGATAATTTTATATGGAACATAGGGGAAATTTCACAGGCACGACGACACGCCTTGCTTTTAAAATCATTGTCCGTTTTTATTTTTAAGGAAAAATAATAAGGTTAAATAAAATAATAAATAGGTTAATCTGTACTTAAAATGTAATGTTTTTTGTACCTTGTAAATTGAAATTAAAATTGAATTTGAAATTGAATAGAAAAAAAATTGTAATGGAATTTATTATTAATAATTATAATTGTTTCGCTTATATTGTATCGCGATGTAGATTTAAAAAAATTATGTATTAGCGTTCACAAGCTAGATTAATCTTATCATAATAAAGGCTACCTAATTTAATTTAAATTTATAATATAATGCAATGTTTTGTGTTATTTTGTAAGTTAAATTCTAATTTGTTTTTTGTGTACTTTTTGTGAATTAAATTGAATAAATAAATGAATAAATAAATACATGAGTACATAAACAAATTCGTAAAAGAAAAGTTGTTTCTACGGAATATTTGTAGAAAGAAAGTAAGAGAAAGTTAACATTCGGCCTGCTGAGGCTGAAAATGGTATGACGTAAAAGTATATGTAATGCCTTCTCATGGCTTACTAAAACTGAAAAATTGTAATATGTTTATGTTTTGAAGTAACGCTGCAGAATAATTTAACCACATAAATAAACTCACAAAAATTCAAAGAAAAAACAACTGTTCAACGTGATGTCCGAAGCGGGACTCGAACCCGCTTCCTTGAGTATAGCCCTCAATGCTCTAACTAACCGACTGATCTATTCGGACTGCAGGTCATTCTACGATATTTCATTATCACATTAATGATTGTTAAAGCTAGCAACCCTAAGGACGATGTCACATCACAGACGCACACAGCCTCATCGGTGAGACAGAGATAGTGTGCGGCGATTACTTTTAACAGAGGGGGGTTGGATGGCACTAACGACAATCTAAGGTGCTCGAATTCTACGCAGAAAGTTGAAATTTTTATTAGTACGTAAAATTTCACTTTAATAATTTTACAACCGCACGTCTCTAAAGAACATAAGCGTGTACTTGGAGTAAAATTATAAAAAACATACATTTGTGCATTATATTTTTATAGACCGATGCATTAAGCATATGCTTCGGAAGGAATGCGGGGAAATCGGAATGTTGCGCTAGAACAGACAAGAACTCACAAATCTACGTAAATATGTGTTACACGCCTCACAATTCATCTACCTGAGGGCACACACATTTGTGTTCCTAATATACATTTGTGAGTTTTAGTCTATTATAGCGGTACATTCCGATGTCGCCGCATACATTATTAGGGTAATCTTTTTAAAGCATTGGTCAACACAAAAGAGATTGCCGCAAAAATAGACGAAAGTTTCAATTATTTTTTATCAAGCGAAGTTAAAAAAAATTTTGTTTATCAGTGATCGTCACTAAAGATGATCCTGTAGATTGAAAACCTAGAACATTCCCTATTCCGATCTTTAATTTTTCATAGGTAGGTACATCAATCCTACGGTACAGATGACCCAGGTGATAGAGCCTTAATCCATCTGGTATTTAGTCCCGTTTCTGCCGCTAGATGGAATTACTTAAAATGTTTTTTGAGCGATTCCTTCGCTATGAGTATGATGAATGCATGGTTAGAATTTACATGTTAGGGTATCTGCCTAGCGACGACAGCATAGAGTTACGTAATACACCAGCGCACAATGGGAACAGTCCGGAGCCCGGACGCAAATGAGGGCCATTCACACGGTCGCGATCCGCCGATACTCCGCGAAAGGCAGTCGTCATTAGAATATTGTGCTTCGAGTGTACACGCACACTGACACGAGAATATCTGATAGATAACCAATACGTCAATACATCAATGACATTTTTAATATGAAGTTAAAAAACTCGATTAAAAATTTTTTAATTGTTCCGTGCGACTTTTTGAGAATATATTTTTTTTAAAGTAGGTATATACGTTGGGCTCTCCAACATACAGACTATTTACTCTTGTGTACGAGTTCAAATAATTAATTTTCTAAATGTGGTGGATAAAAGTTAATTTGAAAACTTGAACTTACAGGAAAGAGACTTAAAATTAATATGGATAATCATACTCGAACTGATTAATTTTGAGACGAGTTGGTTATGGATATGGACGATGGACAGACGCTTCTTCCTTGATATGACATCCGTCCTGTATATGTATATATTACCTTAAGGGGTGTAGCGAATGGGATGCCAGCCTGACAGATTTTCTTTCAAGATGCTAAAAAAACTGCAAAGTCACATCACATACCTGCATTATTTATTCAGAGAGTTCAATTTAAGTGATCAAATACAGGTATATTGTGAAGGTGATGTATGTACTTAATGAATTTATTCTTCGTTTTACTTTGCTAGAAACTGATTTTTAAACGAATAAAATTCATTATTTTGCTTGCAACACTATGTTAACAATGCCAGATACTGGACGGGCAGATAAGATAAAACAGATTTCCAATTGTTTTCTCCATATCCACCGACTTCTCTTTTCCATTCGCGTCTTTCTTGGCACATGCTTTATGGTATATATATAAGTACAATTATCCCACTATATTCTAGATAATTTAGGTAAACATCGCGACCCCTGTAGTCACAGACGTATCAGCCATAATTATCGCTGATACGTCTGTAACTGTAGTGCAGTTATTGTAGTAGAAATTACAGAACACCAAACAACCATACGCGTATGTCAATTGTGTAATTTCTGATCCCTATCGTAATATTCCATTATTATTAAAGTCGTCCAGCATGTCACTGTCGTCGTGCTTCTTTCTTGCTGATCGATTTTGTACTATGTTGAAAGTATCGTTATTAACAAATACAGAACGTTTATTTAGGACGACAAATTTTATTTTTAAATAATTTTTTTTTGTATTTACTGCCAATTTTATTTCTATTTTACGTATGCGGCCAAGATGATTCTTTTATCAAAATTAGTTCTATCCTTTTGACTATGAACTTCACAGAAAATTTTCATTTTTAGTTTGTATTTTTTTTCAATTGTAACGTGTTATTTATTAATTTCATATATGCAGTACCTAGTCATGAACATTGTGCACATATTGTCATGCATACATACATACATAGCGTCATGCCTGTTTACCGGTGGGGTAGGCACAGAAAACGGATCTCCACGTGCCACGATCCTGATACACCTCTGCCGCTTCTTGCAATCTCATATTACATGCTCGTCGGCACTTGCCCCTTTTTGAGAACCTGATCGATCTGATCTAGGTACGTGCGTCTAGGGCGCCTCTTTCCGACTCTTCCACTCACAATCGCAGCAAAAATTTCTTTCGTTAGTCTTCTATTATCCATTCTTCCAAATAACCGAACCACCTAAGCATTCCTTTCTCAATCCTTCTCAATCTTCTTTCAGACCAAAAACGCTCTCGCGCTTCACTATTTCTCAATCTGTCTTTCATTGTGACTACACACATACTTCTCAACGCGCGCATTTCCACAGCATTGTTAAATTTACCATAGAAGCATAATAAACTAATTGAATTTAATTGAACATTAGTTCTGTCAGACATTCCTCTGACTTACATACCTTTATTATCTGAAATGCTCCGTAATTGAACCTAACCGTCCGTAGAAACAAAGGTTTCTATCATTGCAAAAGTTCTAACCACTCTCTAGCTATTAGCTAGCACCAAGCGCTGACTCCATCAATTGGTACCAAGTGTCAATGGACAAGGCAGATGATGCAATAATTGCAAATGGCGCTGCACAAATTCACGGCGCACTCTCTCACGACGGCCGTTAGCTGCTAATGAGGAACGTGAGAGTTGTACGTGTTCTTTGTGATGTCAGTCCTCGTGGATAATGTGAATTGTGTGTTCCAAACTGTTATATTGGTTCAGCACGATCTTAAATAAAATATACGGGAATGATCATTAGACCAAGGTTTTAGTCCAAGCCCTGACGAATAGTTAAAACATTGTCAAATAGTTGGACTTAATTTTCATTGTATATAGGTTTTTTATTAAACTCTAACCATCTTGCATCATAATTCTTTTCAGCCATTTTATTCTCCCCACTGTTGGGTACAGGCCTCTCTCATTTACATGATATGAGAGAATTTAGGCATAAACTTACACGGTGACCAACCGACTTGGAAGTGGGTTTCCTCACGATCTTTTTCTTCACCGGAGTATCAGCAGCCATTCCAGCGCAAATTCTAAAGTTATCAATATTGTGCTCCCAGTGGGGTTTGAACCCGCACCTCTCGCTTGAGAGGCTTGCTCTTGCCCGTCTGGCTAATCTGACATTCCTCAGATTAGCCAGGCAATAGATCTTAGATCTAGATCTAGATCTAGATCAGATTATGAAGATAATTTTTCTCTTCAATGAAGAAAGGTAAAATATTAGCTATAGATAATGGATAATAGCTTAGTCGGCGTGGTCGTCGACCACGCACTGTTTCTGCACTATTGATGCTGCAAGCTGGAGTCAAAAGCCGATCGAACCATCTATAAAGTAAACAAGTGGGAGCATTGGGAACATCGTCTCTGATCGATAACAACTGACATCTTATCATTATTACTCGAGCATTGCCTAATTTGGACATCTGTCATGGGTAGATCTCAAAAACTTTATATACCAACACGATGGGTCTACGACCAATGGTTTCTGAGACATAAACCAATCAAATTTCAAGAAGATATAAGTTGCTTAAATGCTAAATTAATTTTCGGCATGCACCGGTTCTACCTCTACCGAATGCCGTTTTCTCCGTGTCTCTAGGTGCTGTACTTAATTTAGGGCGTAATTGATGATTACCCCGATGCCTTACGGCATTCAAATTAATTCACGTTATGCTCGGGCTCACCCTCTACTTACATGATGCCGTTTACGCATGTATTTTGGTCCCTTATTTACCAGTAAAGATTTAAATATGCAGAGGTAAATTTTACGGTATAATTTCCGATTACTGTAATCCGTACTGTATTCAAATTAGTTACCCCGGTAGACTGAATTAGTTTACGTAATTGATTGGTATAATCTCTAAAAATACAGATGCCGTTTACCCCGGGTTCATCTACCCGTAAATATAAAAAAAAAATTGGCAACATGCGCAATTTGCAGTGTGCAAAATTTCGTTGAAATCGGACTACGAGCGCCCACTGCACAGACAAAGTCAACATAATTAATCAAGATATCACGATTAAGACTATGTACACGGCTTACTAATTATTACTTCGTAATATTGAGACATGTCAAAAAATAGGGGGTACTTATTGCCCCACTGCATCTCTTCCCATGCATGTCGTAAAAGGCGACTAAGGGATCAGGACAAGATGCCGTGATAAAGGGCGACAGGCTCGCCACCTCTCACCTTAGCACGGTACTTCTACCAAGTCATGCAGTTGGTGGGTCTTCGTGCATTACATGCTGCTTGATATCTTGTCCGAATACCTTGCGAAATGTGGTGGTTGGTGTTGTGCTGTAATTTACCGGAGTTCTTGCAGCACATCACAGATTGCTCTGCTTACCCCTAATGTCGGGATTCAGCTTGAGTGATGTGTGTGTGTGTGTCAAAGAATAGGTATGGACAAATTTTTATGAATTTCAGAGTATATTAGATAGTAGATAGTATAATAGATGGATCATTCCAGGGCATAACGTATATTATAGTAATCTATGGCATAACCTACCTCTCTACCAAATCCGTTAACCCGTAACTTTATTGTAAAAAAATCCTGTCTAAAAAAAAAGGTCATGTAATTCACGGAAAAATAAATATATGCAATAACACTAGCCAGGATTAGTACGATCACATCAAAGCATACATTGCTAACGAAAACATAATTTAATTGTAGATTCATACTACTGGAACTCAAAAATTTTGTAACTTTAATTCCGTAAAGATCGGTATGTCCATTTCTATATCAATTAAATAGTACCTAAATATCTAGTTTTTCGAAGATATTTATATTTTCCAACCTTAGTACAACAGTGATATAAGTAATAAAGATGGCTTTCAGGGAGGAATTCAGAAGTAGGGGATTACAGAATTGGATACTTTACGTATACGCTGACTGGGCACCGTGGTGGCTGAACCATAGAGATAGGATTCGGCGAAATACTATATCTATGGGCTAAAATTGTTAGAATATAAGTACATACATATCACTCACGCTGAATCCCGACAACCGGGGTAATAAGAGCAATCGGTGTTGTGCTGCAAGAACTCCGGCAAATTTCACCACAACACCGACCAACACATTTCGCAAGGTTTTCGGACAAGATATCAAACAGCATGTAAGGCACGAAGACCCACCTACTGCATGACTTGGTAGAAGTACCGTGCCAAGGTGATAGGTGGCAAGCCTGTTGCCCTTTAGCACGGCATCTTGTCCTTATCCCTTAATCGCCTTTTACGACATACATGGGAAGAGATGCAGTGGGATCAATCTTTTAAGTACCGGCCCCACACGGTAACATAACTGTCTCTCAGTGTAAGTGAATTACTACCTACTGCCTCCAGGTGGGCACTGCAAGTTCTACTCTGAGCGACTGCATAAGGAGGCTGAGCACATGAGCCCACTGCAGTCCTGGTCTCCGGAGCTGGTCCACTTCGTGGCGCGGGAGCGGCCTGTCCCGGGCGACGAGCAGTGTGATGTCGTCATCAACAAGCCTACGTATATCCTCAAAATTGACGCAAGTATGTATAGCAAGTGGCACTTGCATATTGGTTGTCGTAAAATATCTGAAATTTCTAATAGTTCTTAGTTCTTTATTCAGCATTCTTATGGTACTACAGTACACTTGAACTTGTCAAAATATTAAATTTTACATCCGGTTCGTTTAATCCCATGAAGAAGAACCGGCAAGAAACTTCATAATCTTTTTGTTTTCTCTTTTGAAGCCTCTTTGCTCGCCCCACTTCTGAGCACAGGCCTCTCTCCTTGATATGACATGATTTAGTCATACGCTTCCACAGTGACTTGCTGCACTGGTTGGGCTCACAGGTGGATGCCCTCACTGTGTTTTCCTTCACCAAAGTATCAGTAGCCGATCTCACGGATAGAAAACTAAACAGAATAAAACATATTTCGAATTTATTTGTAACATTCATCAAAGCACAATTTTTACAATCACATTCTAACTAAATACCACTTTAATACCTGCTCACTGATATTTTTACTATGGCACACAATAAAACTTAAAAACCTCACAACGCCCACCACCCGCAGGAATTTTCCTTTCAGACTGTTTTTTTTACCCGACCGCCGAAGGAGGGTAATATTTTTCGAGTGTATGTTTGTAATGCCTTTTCCAACATTCAAATTATATATTTATATAAAAGTATTCATTTTATTATTTGTTATTGAAGTATCCAACAAATAAACATTGCATGGTGCATAATTTATTGCTCTTACAAATTTCAGTAGATTATAGAGCTTGTTTTTCGCTTTTTA
>WYDE02097285.1:0-11686 GCA_009867175.2 Adela reaumurella
TACCATTTGACCATTGGTTTTATGAAAGTTATTGCAGTCAGTGTTCGGCATCGCTGTTTTGGCCACGTCTTTTAAAAAGAGCTCTATATTTTAATTTACTGCAATTAATAATATTGTTTCAGCTCACGGTGTAAATTCTAACTATGCAGTCAAACATTCTCATAGCGAGGATACGGCACAAAAAAATTTAAGTAACACATTCTAGCAGTCAGAAGTGGAACTAATCACCAGATGCGTTAACGATAAATCGTATCAAGACGAATTTCGTAGAGCGATGTGTAGTCCGGATAGCTCAGTTGGTTAGAGCATTGAGGTCTATACTCAAGGACGCGGGTACGAATCCCGCTTTTTCTAGTATTTTCAAAGTTAATTTATCTAGTGCTTCGATTCTGCAGCGTTGCTTCATAATATAAATATTGTAAGGAAATCGTCAACGACTGAATCGTTAAGAAATCTAACACAAGTGAAATAATATGTAATTGTCCGGTGTTTTTCTTGCATATATGTAAAACTTTGATATAATGGATATAATGACACTATTTCACTGAAATAATTTCTGCAAGAAAAAATAAATTAAAAACGATTTATTGGAGATTTAAACGCCTATTTACATTAGCCATGTCTCCTGAGCTAGAGAGAATCTCTGTTCTGCATCTCCACCTTAATGAACACCACCTTAGTGGACGACTCCCTGCAGTCACCAATTGCCAGAAGTATAGTTTGAAATAGTGGAAGTTTCATAATCCAGAACATGTAGGTTGATAAACATGAGATTTGGGAATTTCTACTGTTGCGTGTAGATGCATTTCCTGTTTCAAGTCTGTTCCTCGTCTAACGCAGGTATAAATGATACAGTGAAATCCGAGGCCTTTAAATAGTAAGCTTTTGGCATTACTGTCCTCCCAAGCTATTGGATCGCCAGATTTTTAAAGGGTTGCACTATTTATGTTACCATCGAAGGTTCTTCAGGACTTTCCAATTGTTCCACTTGTTTTATTTTAAAAAAAAATAATTTTATTATGGCGCTAATACAAATTAGGTATGTTACGTTTAATATCTTTGAGAGTTCGAAACAATTTCTTTCTACAGATTAAGTGCAACGTAGTAAACGAAATTACACAGAAAATTAAATTCGAGGATTTCATGTATATTACAGTATTTTTTTCCTACTTTATATAATTTACTTTCTGTACAATGCCCACTCAAATCAGAGGTCTTTTTAGAAATCCCGGTGAAGAGGATGATTGGTGAAGGTAAGTAGAGCTTATAAAAACATAAAGTAAAAAAGTACTTGCAACAAACAAACAAGCAAGTCCTCTACTTTTGTTTGTTGCAAGAGAATTTTTAATATTTTTTTTAGTTTTCTTAATCGAAGCCTCTCAAATAGTAAAATCTTTTTAAAATATGATGTGCCCTGAAAAGTAATTATAAGTAAAGGAAACCTATATGAATCGTCAAGAATAAAAGTACATCTATTTGAATTTATAAATCATAAAAAAATATTCAAAAAAATATCTACTTTTCTGACAGAAGTTGTTTGTCAAACACGAGCTAAGAACGTCGGCTGCAATGGATTTTGTATGGATGGAGCGGAAACGCGATAAAAACTCTTAAGACTAAGACTAGATATTACAGGAAGCCTCAGAATTTCCCATCTCCAGATAGGAAATTCTACCAGATCTCCTGCTCATGCGCCTACCAGATCTCCTGCTCATGTGGAAAGTCGTACATCGGGAAAACGAAGAGCATCATCACAAGGATCACAGAGCACATACGACCAGTCAGGAATATAGATATCGCTAAGTCGGCATTGTGTGAGCATGTTAAATCGGGACCGGATCATTGATTTAGGTTCGATCAGGCTATAGCACTGGTAACCGAAAAACGTAACCTCCCAAGATTAATTCGAGAATCCATAGAAATAAAAAAACATTCTAATTTCAACCGCCAAGACTCGTACCGACTCTCACCAATCAGGAGACCAGTGCTGGAGTGGCTAGCAGAAAAAAAAAAACGGAAACGCAAACCACAGAAGACGAAAACCACGACAGTTACTGTCAGTGTATACTGAATCTGAAGCGCAGTTCGGAATGCTTCAAAGCCTCAGCTGGAAGTACGTCAACTCCCCTGGCAGTTTAGAAGCAGAACACGACTTCAAGCTGACAGTGACGAACGAAACACCGCCGGGATCAGCGCGTCCTCGTCTAGACAAATGTCTTGAAAACGAAACCCACGGGCGGTTTCGAAACGTCGAGCATCTGAACGCTCTACTATCGCGGGTAAGCCGTTATCTAATAACTTGAGTGTTAAAATGAACCGCGAAAATCTATAAAATATTGATTATATAAGCAGTATTTATGATCTGACAGCACTGTTCAATGGCCGGTACTGGGGAAAGTAACTCAGTACAGCGATTTCTTTAAAAAGATATGTGCTCGGGTCTTGAATGTCGTACCCCAACCAAATGAAACCTCTACAATAATTTTGTCATTAGATAATACTTCCGTGGAATCACAGTCTTCCTCATTACTGTCCTCTGTCTTTTTCGCCTTGCCAAGCCGTGTACATTACGTCTTCTTCTATTTCCTTGGAGAGTCCACGGGACTTGTGGATCTCCTTGACGTGACGTGTACCTGCCACTAACATTTGCGAGTGAGCGAGACAAGTGGGCGGTGTCTCACTCTTCTTGTTTTAGTTGATGGCAACGCCACCATTTAGTGTAGTGCCGAGTATAATCCGACATAGATCTTTTTGTGCGTGGCTGGGGGCGACAATCGCGTCATTGCTTACATAACGTTTCGTTTAGTATTCGTTCGGTATGGCGACCGTTTAGTTCAGTCGAAATTCCCCGCCTAAAAAGATCTATGTCGGACTATATCTCACTCGTCAATGCAAGCCTGTGCTGTCAGTGGCGATTTTGTCTGTGAAGTGTCTGTTCTATTGTCGTTTGTTGGTGTGTAAGCACAGCACGTACATCAACACAATACAGCAGGCTTTGTTGGAACCCGCGAAGAAAGCTGTAGCTGGAACCTTTCCAAGTCACACAGTATTCCACATGCCGCGAATGAGACATAAGTTCTATGATATTTTAGGTAGCGTTATTGTTGGTTGGGATATGAGCTGTTAGATATTAAACTTAATTAAATTGCCTAAAATTTCATTAACTTGGTACCTAATTTAGGACGCTATGATGAGTTAGAAGAGGACTTACATACTTTTTTCATTATATGCACACACGATGCGTCCAATTTAGCAGATAGTTAATGTTGATTTTGAGGCCGTTTGAAAATTCGTAAAAATCTCTGAAATAACTTTACATATTACGTATTAGCTAACAATGTTTAAGCCAAAGACAGTATTTACTAACTCGAGGTAGTCGGGGTGCTGAAGTAACAAATTTCCCCCGTTAAAACCAACTGACTTAACGCATCAGATTGATTTGACAGTCCTGTCGGTCAGGCGCGTTCGCTGGCTCGGGCGTATCCGCGCGTCGCGTCGTCGTCGTCCGTTGTCTACCGCCGCCGTCACTTGGCCGTCACGCCATCCAGAAAGCTGTTGAGAGGCCTCGTCTGACAGCGTCTTTAGATAGAGACGACCAGCGGTCTTGACCACGTGTGGACTAGGTGGGAAGTGGAATGGCACAACAACTATTGACCGCGATTTGCTTGCAAAAATGTACTGAACACGATCTCTGCTTTATGACCCGTACTCGCCTCGGGTTGGGGAAATTCTGTCTATTGGCTTCGGCCAAAAAATTACAAAATTCCAGCTGAAATTCTTTATAACGCGTGCATCCTAATGCATTATGTACCAAAGACTCTGCCAGCAGAGTTCAGTGTTACCCGTGCATACCCAGTTAATATTAAATGGTCATTTATTATAAAGGTATAATATGTGATCTCCTGGTGCGATGCCAACACTCACGCCGACAATTATTTGGCCAACGTTATACAGACAAACATACATAATATATCCAAATGGGGCCTTGCACGTACCTAAATATTTTATGAAAATTTTATGCGGCACTGAATATCCTCAATTCTTTTACATTATGAACATATTTATTTGTAAGCCACGTTTCATTTTATACTAGTGTGTGTGTGTGTGAGGTTGTGTGCGTGTGTGTGTGTAGAGCAAATGGACTGTCGTCGTATAAAGGTATACTAGCTGGCTACACGTATACATTATGTTTGTTTAGGCATGATGGTTCGTGAGATCCGTCTGTCCTGCTTACAAATTAACAGTTTATATATACTTTAGTAAGCTATAAATAGCTTAAATTATGTTGAGCGGCTGAAGTATATAAATATTTTCTTTATATAATATATATTTCACTATTTAAAGCTCTTAGTTATGCGGAGAGCCGCGTTAGAGTAGAAATAGAGTACCGCGATTCGCGAGCGAAGTAGCAGCGGCAACTCAGTGACTAAGCTACAGTAGCTACGGCGCGGCGTCTATATGGTCCACACCTGCACTTTCTCCGCCACGATGCACCAGCTGGAGTGCTCGTAGTAGGAGGCCACCACGTGCAGATTTTCCACGTACTTCTCGATGAGGGCGTCCAGCTCCCCCTTCCGGAACACGTGGTAGTAACGATGTAGCACTCCCGCGCCGCCGCCGCCCACGGAGCAGGCGCTGTCTGCGCTCGCGTCGCTCAGCGAACTCTGCAGCGGAGTGTGCGGCGGACGCGCAACCGGCGCGGGTGCGCGCTCCCTCGAACAGTCAGAAGGCAGAGACGCGGTACTCGCGGTGTGCTCCCTTCGACTCCAGTCGCTCGCGGACGTGTCGCTCGACTCGACGGAGAAATGTGACCGAAGCGGAGGTGCGCTCGAACCGCCGGCGCTCGATCGCGACGTGATAGACTCGGGACTGATCTCCATCTTGTCGAGCTCGCTCGAGTCCGTCGAGTGTCCGACGCGGAGGGAAGAGCGTTTATCCGTGCAGAAGGAATCTACACTC
Organism: Adela reaumurella; assembly: GCA_009867175.2. Classification (NCBI taxonomy): domain Eukaryota; kingdom Metazoa; phylum Arthropoda; class Insecta; order Lepidoptera; family Adelidae; genus Adela; species Adela reaumurella. The sequence goes on from WYDE02097285.1 coordinate 4,960, forward strand.
ATTTCGGACTCGATGGAACAACCCGTGTCCAGCGATTGACTCAGCTCGAACGCGCCCGAATCGACGGTGATCTCAGGGTTACCGTTGCTCACCGATGCGCTTTCGTCAGCTTCGGCAAGTTCTGTGCTCTCTTCGAAGATTGTGTCTGCCGTGTCGTGCGTTGCGATCACGTTGTTGGTTATATTATTGAGAAATACGTCTTCTTCGATTCGTGCAGTCCTCTTCGCTTCGCGGTATTTAGCGACTATGGGATCGACGTCGCGACTCCTCTTCTTTTTAACGCTGCCGCATTTTGGGAACAGCTTGTTGATATCTTCGGAGCTGTCTGCGGGAGCAGGCTTCGGAACCGATACTCGATTGGGATCGTCTAATTGCTGCAGGCTGTCCGAAAGGTCGTCTAGAATTTTCTGCGTATGTCGCGCTTCTTCCTCGCGTTTACGACGGAGAGAAAGGCTGGCTTCGCTGCCACTGCTACTCGGTATATCGAAATCTTCATCGTTAATCCTCTTCGAATACTGGTCGATCTCGTGAAGAAGTTTCTCGCTGAGTTTCTCGGCGAACTCTGTGAGATGATGGCAGCACTCTTCATTCCACTCGCGCTCATCTTCCCTTCCGATCTGATCCGATTTACAGGTCACTAATCGCTCGTTCGCTTGAAGCCTATTGAAGCTCTCCGACTTGGAGATTGATTTCTCAGAGTCTGTGCTGGATACGGAAAGAGAATCGTACGGATAGCGTGTCGGGCTACGTTGTGTGCGTTGGAATTCCGGATCTTCGACCCTTCCTGCTGGGGACAGTCTATTTAGACTCCAGGTAGAGTTACTCGTGCTTCCGGGCTTGGGAGATCGTTCCTTCGAGCGTCTTCCGGGAGATAATCTCTCGAGGCTCGACGAAGAACCGCTGGAACTCGTGTGTGATCGACTGCGTTCTTCGAGTAATCTCTGTTCGCTCGGAGAAAGTTTATTCAGACTGCAATTGCTCTCACTGGAGCTGCTGCAGCCGCCTTGTATAACGGCGAGAGATTCTGTGTTTTCTAGTTTGTCCAGGCGCTTCCTGCGTACTCTGGGACTACTCTGTATGACGATTTCACTAGGTTCCTCAAGAGATACTTCTAAAGTTACTTCTGAAGCAGCATCTAGTAGATTTTGAGTGGATGAGGATGCGGTCTTATCGATGGGCTCTGGAACTTCCTTGTCTTTCTTCTGCGTTTCTGGAGCATCTGGAAGGTAAGGTTTTTTTGAAAATATACAACTCGCGCATGCCTTGCTTCGGAAGTTCTTGTAAAGGTTTTATTCTATTTTTTCCATAACTCATCCACCAGAGAAACTATATGCACCGTGATTTTATACCTAAAAGTATCATGATACCGCTGAATTATTTCTGGCATCAGTATCTATGAACAAAAAAGGGCTCAGGTTTTATATTAGGGTCCATTTCGCCATTAGGTCCATGCTAGTATAGAATACAAGGTCGACAAAAACATTTTTTTGTGGACCTTGTAATACTTTAATTTTTTCTAGTTTACTACATTTGTTCTATCGGAAGATCATCGAAATTTGATAAGTTAAGTATTTTTATTTCTCTTTTTCATGATTGAGAATACATTTCAAATACTGACATAGAAAAGTTAATGCTACTTGCTAAATGTCTTTTAAGAAAAAGTACAACATTTCTAACAAAGTTCCAATAAATCCAATACTTTTTTAATTACACTGGCTATCACAGAACATTATGAAAGCCTTTCACAATATTCTAAAAATTTTCAAGAAGTTATTTCGCATAAGAACTTCTTGAAACGTATGTAAACGAATGATAATGATTGGTTATCGATTGGTTTAATTAAAGCCTCTTTCGAAATATTGAAAGTTTTCTCCAGCTCATTGATATGTTAAACTACGTAAAATGTCCAATCCCTCCACATATTAGCATTGTCTAGTACGCGAGTTTTTGAATTGGCGAGCTATTTTTTCTGCTAAGTTTAAATCCTTATAAATTTTTGTCGACTTTTTGACACGGATTTGTTTCATCTTCTTTACGGAACAAAAAATTTGACTGATGTAACTAGATTGGTTTACGAGATATTTGAGTTTATGTCAAGGTTGGCGCTCGACGCCGCGGCTCGCGAAAAAGTCTAGTTACATCAGTCAAAATTGTTGGTCTGTAAAGAAAATGAAATTATAAATCCGCGTGAAAAAGTCGACGAAAAATTACAAGACTTGAAAAATTGCAGAAAAAATCAAAAACTCGCTAACTAGACAATGCTAATATGCGGAGGGATTGGACATTTTACGTAGTTTAACATATCAATGAGCTGGAGAAAACTTTAAATATTCCGATAAAGGCTTTAATTGAGGTTTTTCTTTGAACTACATATATATGTAGTAAATATTATAATATATCAAGGAATTACCTTTCTCCGCCGCAGTCTTGCGTAGTTCCTCAGGGACCACACTGATGACGCTGTCCACTGAATCTGGTGAGGACACGCCGCTCGAGTCGCTGTCCATGTCGTCCGTCTCCGGGTTGAACAGTTCTATGGAGGCCAGGCGAGGGGGACGGATGACGCCTTCGGCGCCGTCGCGTCGGACTAACGGAAACGATCTGAAAGGCATATTTGCATTTTTGTAGTACATATTTGCATAATTTATCCTTTAGGTATCTGCATTTCTCATCGATAAATCGCTTAGTGGAAGTGTTTAAACGTACTTGCTCTCCATTACATAATTAAACTAATTTAGATAATAACACCAATTTTCAATACAATGTAATATTCGTAAGTTATTAGATAAAGGCTTATCCGCGATAGTAGAGCGTTCAGAATAAGAGAATAACAGAATAATGGTAATATTATTTGTGAAATAAATAACTTGAACTTGGATCTACCTAGAAAACCCATTGGACACACGCCTGATTTGTATACATCTGAACTTCATTTCAAGCAATCGATACTTAAAATAGCAGACCGTTTGTCATTTACATATGAAATGTGGGTTAAATTGTTATAGCGGCAAATTTAGTATTACTTATACCTAGTAAGTACAAGAAAACTAACCTGTTGGTAACGGGAAAACCCTGACGCAATAGTTCCCGGACCTGCCGAATGCGCTCAGCTCGTTTCTTCTCAGCAGCAAGCGCTTTAACAGTATCCGTCTCGTCATGTGCGTTTAGACGAGGACGTCCGCGCCATTGTGGTATTTCTGGCAGTTCTGCTACAGTCTGTAGTGTGATCTTTGGGTATGGTTTCACGTCTTGTAGGACTCGAGGCTTCAGACGTTCCGTTTCAGCTGTCAACTTACGAATTTCTTCTATGTCCCTGTTAATCTCAGCTATCAACTCTTCGTTGCTTTCCTCAACTTTTTCCTCTTCTTCAGCTATGGGCGTGATCCTCGCATCTTCGTCTGTACAATTCGACGCAGCGTCGTCTAAATTCTCGCATTTCGGAGGTGAGTTAGGTTGGCTGCGGGTCTCCGCCACTTGCGTTTTTAGTCCGTACTGGGCAAGTATGATCCTGTTTAGTTGTACTGGTGCCTGCGTCGCTTTAGGAGAGGCTGGAGGGCGAACGATAGGGAACTGCTTGAGGCGCGGTGATGGTAGCGATGGAGCAGTTTTCATGCGTGGTGACGTCGGTAATGAAGACACTTTGAGTCGCGGAGAGGTTGGTCCAGGAGATAAAAGAGTTGGTGAAGTCGGTTCTTGCGAAGAGCCGTCTGCGCGCGGGACGTAAATGACAGAAGCAAAACTGTCCTCAGAGTCGACGCTGGTATCGCTCTGTAGGCTACTATCTTTGGAAGAGTCCGACCCATCTTCCCGCGAGTGTCTCCTCTCGCGACCTCGTTCTTCGCTTGGATCTCTTCTTTCACGAGCCTCTGGAGTTTGCGGCTGTTCCGGTTCGGGAGTCCACTCTGCTCCGCGCCAGCCCTGGAACATCTTCACGAATCCAATCACTGTCACCTTGTCCATGCCTGTCGTCGAGGTCTTGAGTTTGTTCGTGAGACCGTTTTTAAGAGATTGAAACTTCTTAGCTGTTGTCGCTGACGTAGAAAATATAGAATCTCGTAAAGTGTCGAGCGTGCCGTGTCGCCGGAACAGATATTCCTCGTTTAATGAAGCTTGTTTTTGGATATTTTTTCTCAGATGGTCTCGTTCCCGCAGTCGTTCGGTAGACATAAGTTCTTCGTTCAGCGAAGTCTGCTTGAACACACCCGGTTTGCGTTCTAAACGACGCGCGTGAATCTCGAAGTCTGGCATTTCTGAAACGAGACTTCGCATATCCGTGGCTTTGTCTAGCGCTTCTTCCGCATCCTCGTCGTTGATAGACTTTTTCTGTTTTACCAGACGTGGTTTTACCCTAGGCTCTGCCGGTTGTGTTTCTGTAGGTTCTGTAAAGTTCCTCGAATTATCTGGAGACGTAGGGCGCGAGTCGAGTCCTGGAAGACTCGAACGAGAGCGAACTAGTTCTCTCGGTACCAGCTCACCGATGTCTGTTAGGCTTCGCGACTTCTGCGTCGTGTATGAAATGCGTAGTATACTTTCGGCATCTGATTCGCAGTTGAAGGGTTCTATATCGACAGTTCGGAGTTCTATAGGAAGATCTCTAGCATCCCTCGTGTCGTCTCGTTCTAGGCGAGGTCTGCAGCCGCTTCCAGAGTTGAGGGTGGAACGACTCAAGCTCCACGAATGTAAGAAAGAGCGACGACCGGCTAGTCTCTGAAGTGCGCGCCGAACGAAAGAGTAACACGTCTCGTTTGGAGACGACAGCGAGGACGAGCCGGGGGAGCAGTCGCCGCCGCGTGTACGCCATCGCCAATCTTCTCCGCATCTGAAAATTAATAATTCGGAAAATTAAAAATGAATTCCGTCATAATATCGTTAATTGGTTTAGGTTTCATTCATCCAGCACACACGGGCCAAATTATCAAACTCGTCGTATAACTCTCGCTGAGGCGCGATACCAACTGTTCACTCGCACTCTTCGACAAGTCTATGCGTGCGCGCGGAACAGTAGTGTAGGCGCACGAATGAGGGCCACTTGTCTGTCGTCCCACGCGCTCGTATAAAGATACTTGTGGACGAGTGTGAGTGAACATTCGTATCGCGCCACGTCCAGATTTATACAACGAGTTTGATAATTTCGCTACTGTTCCGAGCACAGGAAAACAGGCTATAATGAGAAAGTTATATTGATCTTATAATACTTTTAAAATTACCGCGGTCGTAAAACAACATTATGAAAATTTTTACGGCTCTTCTCACGACGACTTTATCGGATTGCTCGAACGTTCCGAATGGAGCGTCCTGTTCGTGGTCACGGAGAAGCCTACTCGCTTCGTTTGAGTACTGCGTTCGTAGCTAGTAGGCTTCTCCGTGACCATGAACAGGATGTATTGTTAGAAACGTTGAAACAATCCGATAAAGTCGCCACGAGAAGAGCCGTAAATTATTCATAATGAAGTTATTGATATTTTTGTGTTTATTGGATGAGGAATGCTAAAAGCGCGCGCGTTCGTGTGCGCATGTATGTACGTGAAAAAGTGATTAGGAGAGTAAATCTTGCACGAGTCACATGTAAATGCGTTTTACACTATGCGAAAATAACAATTTAAAATATTTATTACTCGATAACTCAGCATAATCGGTAGTGAAGAATTGTATATATATATTTTCAAGAGATAAGTATTCGCCAATAATGCGATGCGTCGGTTATTAGAACGCCGGTATTTAAAACATTAGGGCAATTCAAACTTTAGAGCACTTGAACCTTTTAGTGCATTTGTGGTTTTAAACTGAAGTTAACATAATTATCATATGTTTTGACTTGAATCTTGCCATGCCATGTTTTGTGATATGCATAATGTGGAGACTCACCGATCGTTGTCCACAGAAAGGAAGGCCCTGGGTCTGGGAATGTCCGCTTGACGATGGAGCGCCGGGTGGTGCGGGGACTGCGGCGGGGCTGCCGGCGGCGACCCGGGCGTGTGCCACGGTATTAGCACGTCCTGCCAACCGAACACCGCCGTTACAATATCAATCCTTCAATATTATCACGCCTCTTTCCCGGAGGGGTAACAGGGACAATCCAGCGTCATTTGACATTCTCCTAGGACCATCTATCCTCTCTCTGATTTATCCACCGTCAACAATCGCTTCATACATGCGTTACGTACTTCATACATTCACATCACCTGTAATCGGTGTAACTAGCTCTTTCTGTAAAAGGTTACCCTGGCTTTAAATAAGAAGAAAAAAAGTCGTGCGTTAGTTGCTTTAAGGTGACTGTGATAGGAAAGCAGCCTGCACACTTACACTCGCCGACAAGTCTATGCGAGCGCACGGGACGGCAGACAAGCTGCCCCGTCACTAAAACGCACCTAGTCACGCCCACTCTACTATCCCGCGCGCACGCATAAGACTTGTCGGCGAGTGCGAGTGAACAGTTGGTATCGCGCGACAGCGAGAGTTATCGTACGACGCAGCGACGATCGAACGACGAGCTTCGTAATTTAGACGCTGTTCGGTTGTATGAAGGTCTAAGACGTTCGTCTCTTGTATCCAAATTAGTCTTTATTAATTTGTTTGGTCATTCTATTAGCACCCATTCTCTCCATGTGTCCAAACCTTTTAATCATTTACCATACTGTATAATAAATAATAATAATAAAAAACTGTTTATTGGGTAAATAAGGATATGATAGGTACATACATGGTACAAATTATAAACTTATTGGCT
>WYDE02097396.1:0-11685 GCA_009867175.2 Adela reaumurella
GCCCTGTGACCGACAGATGGACTCCGAATAAAAAACATTTTTGTAGTATGGGGACCCCCCTTAATTATTAAATTAAGTTTATTTTACTATATGGCTTGTTATATCGGCTATAGTAGTACATACTGTGTAAAAATGTGTTACGGTTCAAAAGATACAGACAGACGGACAGTTAGCGGAGACATAGTAATAAGGTCCCGTTTTTCCCCCTTTGGGTACTGAACCCTAAAAAAGCGCAACAAGAGCAAAAATCATGAACCATGTTTAGGTCTAACGATAACATCAACATTTGCAAGACACTTCGCCTTCAGTTTCTAATATCCTGGAGCGTATTGCATCCGCTCTAAAACATTCCAATATCCTCAATTGCTCCTCCAATAGAAGGCTCATTGTTCTGCAATATGAAATAGTACGTAACATCATGCAACAATATCCTTTCCCAAGGGAAATTTCCTTTCAGTCTCTGACTGATTTATAAATAGAGCGTTACGAAGATATATGGTTTCTGTATCTTCATTATCTACCACTCAGAACATATTACATGCAAATATTTGCTTAGAAGAAATGGTTTCTAAAAAAAATAATGGCAACATGAAAAATACGAAGCGAATAAAAGAAATAAAATCGGAGAAATGTAGACGTCGTTCGAGAAATTGTACAGAAACAACACTGGAATACCTGATCTCGACGAAAACACAATTTATTAAGGGCCGGTTAAGACCCGATGTCTTTCATCTCTAGAAGACGAGTAAATAAAACTTTAAATAATTAATAAAATAAATTTCAAGAGGAATATCAAAATTATTTCAATTCGAATTCTGGGTCGATGATTTAGAATATGAGATGTCAGTCTGTGATACTTCGATTGAGCTAGAATTTCCAAAATGTTAAGATTTTCGTATTCTTTCTAAATGTTAGCTCTATCGGAATGACACAGGCGGACATACAATATCTCATATTAAACATAGATAGAACACCTACAGATAAATTCGCTTTTCTGAATTTTCATTATACTTCTTGAAATGTGTGTTAGTAATTATTTCATGTTTTATTTACGCGCTTTCTTGAGATGTGTGCAATCTGCGTTTGTCACGACCTTAAAAGTAGTTTATGGATAATATGTGAACTTATAACGTTATAAAAACGTTATGAATTCCATTTAATTGAACATTTTTGAAGTTCTTTTCTATTCATATTAATGTCGAGAAATTTCGGGAAGTTGACAGGTAAAAGTTTTGTGAAAATTGGTTCAGCAGTTCATCTTCTGTAATCCTGATATTGAATATTGTGTAGTAAATGAACATAAAATACACCAAAATAAACATGGGCCGTTTTACCCCCCAAGAACGTGGAATAATCGTGTCAATGTTTCATCTCTCGTTTTGGTGATTTGCACTGGCCAGCAAGATCGCCCGATTTAACCGTTCCAGACTTCTTTGTAAGGTTTTTGAAGTCGCGAGTCTCCGTCAACAAGACTCAGACTCTTGAAGCCCTCAAAGAGAATATCCGTCAAGGATGCGAGAAACATATCGCCGGAAGTTCTGGCTAGAATGATGGAAAATGCCCGCATGGTCATCAATACTTGAGGCGGCGGTCATTTGGCCGATTTCATTTTCTCGAATTAATGAAATAAATTTTAAGATATTTAAATTTAAAGATAATCCAAAAGCAGAACCAAAGCCTTTCATACATAAACAGAATTACAGCCAAGAGTATCGGACTACACCAGTACTTTTGCGCCACCCGTTACATATAATTTCGTTAATGTAACCTACCTGGAGGACGTTAAGGTAGCCTCTAAGCAGCTTCGTATCCTCAACAAGGTGCTGCTTTATAAAGCGCATTTTGTTCGTGCACTTCGAGTATTTGCACACATAATTTTTAGAATGGATCCCTCAAGCACCTGCTAGGCACGCTTGGTCGATTCAGCGTCACGCTTTTCACCTCTCCGACTCTAGAGGTATCTCGGAACTTAGAAACCTGGGCAAGGACAATGGATGTGAATCCTTGTGTATGTTCTAACGTCAGTACCACGGAGTGTTCCAAGGAGCTGCACAACGCAATCCCCCCCATCCCCATTCTACATCGCACAACGCGCAACAGGTTGGGAATGCATACACACTCTCGATATCTCCCCACTAAGTATAGACCAATCATTACAATCCTTTATTTACAAGATTGTAAACCTGTGGAATGTACTCCCTTCTACACATTTTCCATCAATTTACAGTATGGGGTCCTTCAAATATCTTGTGAAGGTGAACATAGACGGCCAACATAGTATTTGCAGCCCCTGTAGGTAAATGTAAACATACACTTGTAAATTTAACGCAGTACAATCAAAACGAATTTTCTAGCGTAACCATACAATAATTTTTCAAACAAAACACGCAACAGAAAAACCAAAGACATACTTCGCCACTACATACAGGCTTACGACAAAACGGATGCACTCATTCAAACCCTTACCATATGTAGTAGTTCGGAGTTATTGGACGCCGTCCAAGCGAAGCCTACATTTGGGAAAGATCCATCCAATTCTAGGACATCAGCCTATCTGTAACATATGTAGGTAGAACCCGTATAATTTGTGAGTAATAAATGTGAGGGAACTAAGGGAAAGGTTTTATTATCAGTAACCTCGTACAGTGCCGGATTGACAAAAGCAGTCCTCTAAAGCGGGAGGTGTTGGTTCGATAGCCACTGTGAGCACAATATTAATACCTTTAGAATTTGTGCTACATGACCGCTGACACTTCGGTGAAGGAAAAAATCGTGAGGAAACCCACTTCCAAGCCGGTTGGACCCTGGAATTGTATGATTAAATCCTCTCATATCATGTAAATGAGGAAGACCCAGCAGTGGGGCGAGCTAAATGGCTGCAAAATTAAGAAAGGAAGACAAAACTCGCATAGTACGGGCTGATGTGATGAGGTAAAGGAAAAACCCTGTGCGGACGCTATCAATGCGGTGGTGTATGTACTTTCAAGCCGGTTGATAAATAATAAAAAATCCATACAAAGTTATGGATTAGAGAGGCCACATATTTTCCAGTAGAGAAATACTAAAAGGACCTCTGAGTCGGCATGCTGCCAGACCATGCATTGTTATTTTTTTATTGTTTACTAATCCACGATTTGGTAACCCATTTGAAATTATACTGAGAACATTACTTAGTTCCTGGTCAACGTGTGCAAGCTTTGACCAACGTTGCGTCATCGCTATTTCTCTTGCATAGAGAAATAATGTGTCAGATTAGCCGAGCGGGCAAGAGCAAGCCTCTCAAGCGGGTGGTGCGGGTTCGAACCCCACTGGGAGCACAACATTTATTACTTAAGAATTTGTGCTAAAATGGCTCCTGACACTTCGGTGAAGGAAAACATCTTCGTGAGGAAACCCACTTCAGAGCCAGTTGGTCACCTTGGAAGTGTAAGACTTAATCCTCTCATATCATGTAAATAGGAGAGGAGGTGCGGGTTGGATACCCACTGGGAGCACAATATTTACTTTAGAATTTGTGCTAAATGGCCGCTGACACTCCGTTGAAGGAAAATAATGTGAGGAAACCCACTTCCAAGCCGTTTGGTCACCGTGGAAGTTTATGACTAAAATCCTCTCATATCTTGTAAAATGAGAGAGGCCTGTATCCAGCAGTGGGGCGAATAAAATGGCTGCAAAAGAAAGAGAAAGAGATATCTCTTTCATTACGTCTCATAAACGAAAATTCTTAAATTCTTCTTCTTTGTCCGACCTGGTGGCGTTGTTCGTGGATAAACTACGAAACCACAATGCGGTTTTCACCAGTGTTTGTGGAGTTTCCTGAGGTTCACTTTAGGCTACTTATCATTGGGGTAAGGTTTGCAGACGTTTGTATTGAACACGATTTTCGGCAAGTCTGAGATGTGCGCGTAAGCGCATTTATTTACCAAGCTAGTCTGATTAAATCTACCCATTTCGCAGAGAAACTTTCACAAATATCAGACAAAGTAAAAGTTCATCTTTACACGTACCTACTCTACGATCGTCTGACCCCCAACCCCCTGCGGAGTTCACCGACCCTCCCGAGCACTGATAAAGTCAGCTTTTGGAGAACGGCCAAGTCGAGTGCCTCCGCTTATTCTATGTCCAATTAGATCCGCTCTTAATTGTGATAAACGATCATCCCAACCTCTGCTTTTCTATAAGACGCAATCTCTGCAAGATTTGACGCATCTTACTCATCCAAAATAGACTGGGAGGCAGTGAAAAAATCACGTGATTTTGACATGAAAATTATTACGCTGGTCGTGTTCATTATTTTTTCGGCATCAAGAATTAGTTGGTCTGGTAACTAAGCCATTGCGTTCAGAAATCGCCAGACTTTAGAAAAATTATAAATTCCTGTCTCAAATGTGTTAGTTGGATCCGAAAGTGTCCAAAAGTAAAATGTAGACCTTGAACTTGAGACGGTCCATTTTCAAAGTCGTCTCTCTGGCAGGCTGAAGATAAAACATTTTTCTGTTTTAGAATTTCAGCATTATCTATGTAGGTATTAAAGTCTACATTTTAGGACACTTTTCGGATTCAAGTAACAGATTTTGAGATAGGATTTTTTAAAGTTTTGCATTTCTGAATGCAACGGGTCCCAGTTGCCAGACCGACATGTTCTTGATGCCGAAAAAATAGGGAACTGGATCAGCGTAATCATGTTCATGTTAAAATCCCGTGATTTTTTTCCACTGCCTCCTAGACCAAAACGACTCATATTTGATGAGCGATGGCTCCGATATGGCCCCGTTCACGGCCCGTTCAATGGCCTTAATAAAACTGATTATCTAATCCGGAGCTCGGCCACAAAATTGTAATAATAATAACCTAGGGCGTGAAGCAATCAAAATGTGAGGATATTAACTCTTTTATGAACGCTGAATGAATTTTAGGAGACAATATACTTGCGTGTACACAATTTGTATGATAAACATTTATAGACATTTTACGTGATGGTCTAATTAAAGACAGAGAAATTGTTACTACGAGGGAATATAATTTTTTTTATGGAAAGCGCGACATTTGGCACACACCAGGCTAACGCAGAGGTTTAGCCCAATTTAGGCGGCATTCGGAGATTTAGGGGGGCCTGCGAAAGCCATATCGGTCAGCTAGGTACACCTTTACATTGTGTTTGATGTACTTGTGTTATCATGAAAATATTCTAGGTAAGTACAACCTAGAGTTCTTTAAAGGAGGTCTAAATTATTAACTGGCCCTTCCTTCCTGTCCCGTCGGCGTGTCATTCGCAATCCCTATAAGAAGTGGAACAGTCATAGTCGGAGTTGAATATTACAGATGTGAAGCATACCGCCTCGATTATGGGGCTAAGGCTTAGCCGGTATGATTCCCATAGCTAGTCGCTGGCATGGCACCTATATATGTACCTAATTCACCTAAAAAGTGGATCGCCGAACCAGGTGCATTAGGCTGATGTAGCCATCCATGCGTTTTGATTAAAAATGCTGCGGACCGAATTAGTGAACGGAAAAAAATGTCTTGGCCCCTTCGTAGAATTGACCACATCATGAAGTTACCGTTATTACATAAAATGGCCGCATTTGGTCGCAATGGCTGGAATTGAGGGAAGTGCTGACATGGCACCACCAACATAACTCACCAATGTGTTTAGGCTTACATCACTGGTACCAGAAGACAGAAGAACTGGTGCATTAGGTGATGTAGCCATTCGTGTCAAATTCCATAAAAAAAAATTTGCCAATTAATACGGGCTTAGCGTTTGATCGTCAACGTTTGTCGATTTGCCCAACCACGATTAGCCGTATCATGAATGTACGGTGCGTACTAACTAACATGTGAAATAAGCTCCGAGCTCCATGATTTTTTGCGTATAGGTACGCGACTTGAATATGAAAAGCGCGTAGTTTCCGATCCTTACCACATTTTACTGCACTTTCTTCTTCAATTAACACTTTATTACCCGCTTTTTTAAAAACAAGATAATCGCCATTGTTAATTGTTTACCGCCGGCCGTCATGACGCACAGTGTTTTTATTTAATTTTTTTATTCAGGAATCTGACAGTACAACGCAAAAAATTAACTTTTTTATATAAATTAAACAGCATACCAAAAAGGATCCATACATTGGTAACTTTATGTATCTGATACTAAATGTAAACAAAAAAAAAAAGAAAATGAAAAATTAGCTATTACAATTTTAAAGACAACACAATATTAACGATATAAAGAAATTAAAATGAGTTCGAAAAAAATAAAGTGCATTCTGCAAGGCTACGCATACATACTACAATACAATACTACAATAATAACACAACCGTCAAATTCTCGAAAAGAAATGGTTTTGATTGAACCCATGTCGCATGTCGCCAGGAACTTCTCGTGACGGACATTAAATGTGTCGCTCTCTTAGATTCTATGTGGGCATAGGTGTAATGTGCAATTGGTGTAACGTAAACCATGCACAGCCCCGACAGCTCCGCATCTTCAATAAATTAACCGAGGGTTATTTTTTTTATCCACCTAATTAAAATATGTAAACTGAACTATAAGTTTTAATACTAGTCATAAGTTAATACAATAGTTAAATAATGAAGTTAATGCAAAAGCAAATCGATTTTACGATATCATTATTTATGTTTGTCCATATCGTGAAGTGTTCATGCGTTTAGTTGGCCATATCGATGAACACGCCTTCTACACATTGACCTGACCAAGGCACCCCATGATGTGGTGAAATTCGAACATTTCATGAAATGTCTCTTCAAGATATGGCCAATTCTACAATATGGCTAAGACATATAGTAAGTTAATGTTAAAAGTATGCCTGGCCAAGATGTTGCATTGTTACCTTACAAAGTGTATCCTTGTTATTGCCTTTACAATGTTTTGGCAAGCCTAACTGTAATATTATGAAGGTATGTCTTATTGAGCTCTCAAGCTGCACTGATTAAATATCCGATATCACAAAGAAATACAACACCCTTAGCGAAAGAGGGCTGCGTTGTGGATTGTGGAAATCTAGATATTGGCGAGGCGAGCGCTAGTGACGCTCACTCGATCGTTGACCCCACGACGCCGCGACGAAGGAAGGACCTCACTGACCTACTCTCATGAGAGGCTGAGCTGTAGACCGAGCTGAGTGAATAAGCGCCTTTGAAGTATTTCATTAGCCGCATGTGAGCTAGTTTTTTACGTTGGTTGTTTTTTTTATAGCTTATTTTGAAACTTCACTGGTACGTTATTATACGTCGATAACGTTATTATGAGTTGCGTCGGCGTTTCGTCCGCTACGTCATGGGGTTCCTCGGGAACTAGTTTGACCTCTGGCACAACAGAATGCAGCCGTCAACTCCAGGACACCGCGAGTCCTGAAGAAGTCTATGATGTAGCGGGCGAAACGTCGACTTTGTAAGTTATGTTAACGCTGAATAAATGTGTACGTTGAAGAAAACGATATAAAAACCCACTCGCAACAATCAGAGCATTGGAAATTTTTTTTGGATCCAATAACGAAATGTGAAGCAGGGCTGTGTAATGTCGCCATTGTTGTTTAATCTATATATGGACAATCGTTTGTCTAGCCTGAGAGAGAGCGAGACCTGATTAAGCATGGACCGTATTTTGGTAAGAAGCCTGCTGTATTCTGATGGTGCAATTCTATTCGCTTCATCTGACCGGCCGGGCGGCCTCTAGAGAGAGATATTTTAACCATTTTTTTTTCTTTTTTTTTTATGGACACTGACACGGATAGCTACATCACCTAATGCACCAGTTCTTCTGGTACCAGTGATCACAGCCTAAACACCTTGGTGAATTATGTAGATAGGTGCCATATCAGCACTTCCCTCAATTCCAGCCGGCTACACTGAACTGGACGGAAAACACGAACTATCTTTCTGGCCGCTTCGACTGACCTTCATTCAGTGCGGTGGTATAAACCCGGGCGGGTTTAACCCTACCACCATGTAAGGAGAGGGAAGCAACCTACAGTTTAACGTGGAATCCTATCCACGACCAGCGTCAACGGTCAAGCGGTCACCTGTCCAAGTTCTGACCGCGCTCAGCATTACTAACCTTTGTAATTACGACTCATGTAAAGTAAGTAACCTGAACTCGGAGACCGCGTTAAATACCTAATTAAACCATTTATGAATTTCGATAAGTCGTTCAGTCATTCTGGTGGTGATGTTGGTTAAAACACCAATAGCTATGGCCGGTGACCCAAGTTTAAAACCCGGTCATTCTGAATAATCTTTCGAAGTTTTATGATTTTTTTCCGTTTCATATAGTATACATGCGTTATGTTTACAAGCTGTTCTCGAGAGTCCTCACAAACCGTCTCGCCCGAAGGTTTGACGACCACCAGCCGCCTGAACAGGATGGGTTTCGAAGGGGTTCACATACGTACACACAGATTATACATTCGACAACACCGATCAAACATCAATCATTATTAATGCTTTTTTCGATACGATTTTATCGAATAATTATATATGTATTAAATATATTACTAACTACATTATTAAACACATTGACATTAAGTAAATGTATGGGATTACAATTAAATAGTGTCGTAAAAAGGCTTAGATAATGGATACCTGGGCCTGTTATGGAATTCTTGCAGCAATGCCTAACCAACTGGTGCTATTTCGAGGGGTTGAATGTCTTTACAATGCGCGAAGTCCAGGACCAGGAAACGACACGAATTCAATTGTTCCGTCGTGTTAGACGGGGAGATTTTATATCTCCACAACTGTTCACAAATGCATTGGAAGATATTTTCAAGTTACTGGACTGGGGAAAACACGCTGTCCGTGTAAACGGTGAATTCATTTCACACCTTCCGGTTTGCAGACGGTTTTGTTGTGATTGGCAAATCGCTGGAGGAGCTGAGTCTAATATATAC
The DNA here is from genome assembly GCA_009867175.2 of Adela reaumurella. Classification (NCBI taxonomy): domain Eukaryota; kingdom Metazoa; phylum Arthropoda; class Insecta; order Lepidoptera; family Adelidae; genus Adela; species Adela reaumurella. The sequence continues at coordinate 8,913 of WYDE02097396.1, forward strand.
GAAAATTTTCTTCTTGGATTTTATTGCCTTTGTGTGTATATTATGTGTTTATAATTTTCATGATATTATCATCCTGAAAGAATACATAGCAAATATATCTTTAACCCTGGAACGATCGCTTACGGACTCTGGGTCCGACGTGCTTGATTTGTTTCCATATCTCTGAACATATCAATCCCTTCGACTTTTCCTGAATCGGGGGGAAGTAGAAACAGACGCAGTCAGTGCACATCCAGACTTCACAGATACAACATCTGTGTTGTACGTGTGGGATTCGGACCGTGGGTCCGTTAGCGACCTTCACTGTTATGAAATTTATAAATGTGAAATGACATGAAAAATATCAAATTTATAAGAGCAATGTATTACTTTTCTTCCTATAATTCATTATATGTATGCAATTATAAATTTATAGCGCTTGAAGGCAAAAATAGTTTTTAGGAGAAATATATTTCTACGAGTACCTAATATGTCGAATTTGCAAGTTTACTGAACTAAATACTAGCTATTAACCAAAATTACTTGTAAGGTTTCTACTGTTGCCACAAGTACGATAATACAGTGTCTTCATACTGTATGTAATATTTTTTTAATTACCTGAATAAAACCATTGTAATATTTAATTAATACTTCGACGGACGTGGGTCCGTAAGCGAACACTCGTGTTACATTTAGGAGTGCGACCGTTCGAGGGTTAAGCAGTAATGTCTTACAAGAATGAGAAATGATAAATCGTTACGCTTGCAGTGAAACGTATCTGCCCGAAATGATTTGAGCTGCTGATTTGTATGTTTCCCTTCAAAATAAATGCCCTTGACCAATTTCGCTCACTTCAAAATATTTGAAAAAAAATCTGCAGGTTCTCTTTGCTCGTCCAATTAAAATTTTACGTTACATAGGTTTGTTACCATCAAAGACCATGTGTCTGATGATTTTGGCTCACAATATAGTGATCGTTTCACTCGCCCAATACATATCTCGTTATTTCGTTTCCCTTCGAAGGCACCGGTCATGCAAGGCAAGACAGCTCGCTTCACAGACGTAGCTGGTACGACTGTGGCTCGCTTCGTCCGCCCTAATATGTGATAACAGAAGACACAGCTTATTTAATGTATACGAAAAGACCGTAATGCTATACCAACATAACCACCAAAATTAGCCTCTGGAAAATGCCTGTGAAATTCATTCACTTTTCAAAGGAAACAATGTCTCCATCATTAGCCTGTAGTTATTCAGTTTCATGTGAAGAACGTTCAGCGTGTCCTAATTTATTAGGGCGTGATTTCCCGACATCTCTGAATTATTTTTACGGCCTAATGATTCATCTGCAAGTCAAGAGATCTGCCTTAACAATAGGTATGTTAAACTCCATCTACAATTCAAAGTAGGCTTTACCGGAATGCTAATTTAGAGACAGTGTCTTTCCGAATTATACCTGAAGACTAATTAGCTTTTTGAAGCGAGCTTGCATTACGTATGAATTTTTCGGTTTAGGTTTTCGAATGAGAAATTGAGACACCAAAGATATACATGTGAACATCCTTAAGCGAATAAATAATTTGACTTTGGCCTGTAAATTATCATGTAATGGGAAGTGTGAGAATACCACCCGCCAGGTGGACGACGACGTTCGGTAAGTGGAGGACAAATTAGTGTTACCTTGTAGACACCGCTCACAGAATCAAGTTTAGATGCAGTTTGAGCAGACTAAACTTGTGGGAGGCTATTAATAAATGATTAATTTTTTTATGGAAAGGGCGAAATATGGCTCACGCCAGACTAACGCACAGGTTAAGCCCAACAGCACTCACGGGCATCCGATAATTTAAGAGGGTTGTGAATACGTCCAGGTGCATTCATATAGTATAAATATTATTTCAGATATTAACGATAATATTATCAATAGCCAGTGAAATGGCTGTTTATTTCCACGAAATATTTAAAATAGTCTTTAGGGCCTTGGTGTAAGGAAGCATAGAACGTAAGCAATTATTACATTTACATAGTATCTATTACATTTTATAGGTAGGTATTATTTTTGTTTTTTGTCTTTAGGTAAATAGTTTATTTTAATATTACTTTAGTTTTTACATTTATAGGTTTTTTTCTTTCTTTTAATTGTAATGGGTGATTAATTATTTAAAATAAAAATATTGTTCAGTAGGAATCGAGTTATCGAATACTCGCTACGTAATATCAAGCCCACTTCATAATTTTCCAAGTGAGGTTGTTATTTCGGTGAATAGGATCCGAGGCCACAATTGGCGTAATTATGCAGAAGATTTCAACTTTCCGAGTGGTGAAGGAATGTTGGCTTTGCTAATGCATGGGTCAGTGGAGGTTATTTATAACAAGACGCTGCCATTTTAGGCAGTTTCACAGCAGTTTTTCCATTTGATTTGAAGTTTGACATAAACGCGGGCGGAGCCGCGAGGACAGCTGTAGTCAATGTAACATGAAATATATTTTTTACATTTTTACACATTTTTAAGGAACAGGAAAATATTTCGGCTCAATTTTTGCCGTCATCAGTTTCAAAACACAATTGATAAATATAATAAAGAAGCTAAGTCAATATTTTTTAAAATATTGGCATAAGTACCAACGACAACTTGGTTTTACGGTAGGCATGATACATGATAAATCAGGCAACAATCGTTGGTTTTTTTTTCTTATTATATTTATATATATGTATATATATCCATATTTTTATGTATTTTGAATAATTACTTATATATTTTCAGTTTTTTCTTAGTGTTATTTTTATGTTTTA
>WYDE02097507.1:0-11685 GCA_009867175.2 Adela reaumurella
GGGAAAAGGTATTTTACCTTTTCCCCAGACACACAAGTCCGCCTTCAAGCCGGACTGGAACCTATTCGGGGGTGCATTCGGCTGCACTCAAGGCCTCGGCATCAAGCACAGCCACCCAGTTTGGAAGCAATAAATACAAAAGCTCTAGAACTAAGAGAATAGTGTCTTTTCGAAATTGTTGCGTGTTGGGGATTAGCCTGGTTTGTGAGTTCACTTCTCTTATTTAAAGTATTCACATTAAAAATCTTTGCCATACAAAACATTGTTTATTTGAAGCTCTACAGTTTGAATTTTCATAGATTCTCAACAAATATTCGCTTCCTGAAATGTATGAAATGTTGCACTGAGTGAAGTTGGAATTTTGGTATGCAAACTGCTACCCGAGACTTGTTGAAGATACTTAGCGGTACGAGATAGTTGATGAAGTATGAGACCTAGTGCGCTAACATCATCGATATTATAAAGTATGGACGGATCTCGACGAATCAGAAACCCTTTGGCCGCCTACGTAACCAGATTACGAACGTGTGTATTAACACAATTTACTGCATGTACAAGTGTTAATAATTTATTTTAAATATATCATAGATTCAATCACATTATAATTAACATAATTAAAAGAAACTACTTATTTACTAAAACTACTAATTAAATTAATAACAAAATAGTACCTACCTATAAAATGTAATAGATTCCGTCCAGCCTGTCCTCCATGCCAGCCCCTCTGATTGAACCCATTACCCCCGCAGCATTCCCACTTTGAATAGCCATGCTCAAGCGCTGCCTGAGTTATTCACCTGGACATTTATCCTGTGTTTTTTCTTTAATTTTCTGTGCAATGGCTCCAAGGATTCGTTGTGATTCCTTACACCTAGACCCTAAAGACTCGACAGCAAAGGCGATAAGGTGGTAATTCGCCTCAAATGCCGTGTACCTTGAGTGCTTCCGACGTGAAGCAGTTTCAGCGGCCGCACCGGGGCGGTCTTAGAAGTGCTGTTGATTTAGGACGCCGCCAGAGTATCAACGCATGTGGCGTGTGCCAAAGTTCAAATGGCAGTGGGCTGGGCACGTGAGCCACAGGCATGACTGCCGTTCGAGCTCACGCGTCCTACACTGGTGTCATTTAACAGGAAAGCGAAGTGTCGGAAGGCACGTTGCAGGCAAACGAAGGACTTATATTGCCGAGTGCCCGGGGGTGTTGGCTTCAAACGCCACCGATGATGATATAAATAAATATCTAATATCACCCTACGGTTCACCCTGCGCGGGCACCGCATTCCGTGTTCAGTGCATCCAACGATTGTGTCCATGGTTCACATCTGCCATTCGTGACGAAATGGTTACATTTTTTTTATTTTATAATTTATTAGTGTTGTTAAAAGGATTTTCCTTACATGAAAAAAATTTAATTAATTATAAAGATATTGATGATACATTCATATATCTATACCTATATATGTACATAATCTATTACGTACTAACACAATCTCATTAATGACAAACATTAATCTACGCTTACAGTAAAGCTGTAAATTCTTTAGAAAAATAATTACTCGCTTCGGTAAAATGGAGGCTATATCGGACCTAAAAAATAAGGGACTTATTTAAAACTTGAGGCCATAAAACAAATTTAACTTATTAGGCTTCGAATTTAGAAGTCTTTCTTTTAATTAGTCATTCTGTCAAGGGGGAGTAAATGAGACACCTTTATAGGGCTATTAATTTGGCTTTTACCTCCAATAGACTTTAAACAGGTCCTGACTCGGTGGTCGCCTACATTTCTGAGTAGTTATACAAGTTCTTACCTGGTTGATAGTTTATAATTGGACAGTTTGATTTGGTTCATTATTTTAAATGTTACTATTTTACATTAAATCTATTCACCGATGCATTAAACGTTATCCTCGGAATGTATGAGGCGAAATCGGAATGTGCCGCTAGAACAGACGAAAACTCAAATGTAGATAAATGTGTGATGTGCGCCCTCAGTAGACATATGGTGTGTGATGCGTGTAACACATCCTTACTGTTGATTTGTGAGTTTTTGTCTCTTCTAACGGCACATTGCGATGTCGCCGCATTCCGTCCGAAGCTCTGAAGTTTCAACTAAACTAATATTGATTACATCTATATGATACATTTATGATCGTAACGTAAGCTGTGTTACCTTTTAGGACAGTCGTGTAGTTAGTTTCAGTCTACATTAATTATAGTTTATTGAATGAATGTTTTTTTGTATAATATTCTAACACCTTTCATTAAGTTGGTTAAATGTACATAACATTACTGCCAAATGAACAATGCGATGACATAGCGACAAGGACAGAGAAAGTTATGCTTATATGGTTGATACACATGGAGAGAATGGATTGTGAGATCATGACCAAACAAATATATGAAGCGAACGTGCAAGGAAGGATCGAACGGGACCGCGCTAGGCAAACATACCATGACCAAAATACCTTTTACGGAAAGGGCATTTCAGCACCCTTAACGGACGAGTATGTATGAAAAGATGTAACGACAGTGAACGAAGCAAAGGATGTACCTTGTATGCCAGGAACGAGTCACTTGGCTAGCGTTCTATTGTTTCTGCCTACGTGTGTGAAGAGGCTGAATGTTATGTAGGTATATGTAACAATGCGTAAAATCACTTGTGAATGCTTTTGCGTTTTCATTGAGACAGCAGGAGGATTATGTTTGTTTGCACTAATGACTCTCCGTGGTAGACATCATTGTCATGGTTAACTTTTGACTGGACTATTTGTCGAACGTAGCAAGCTCGTTCACCAGTTGATACTCGGCTCACAACCATATACAAATTTAGAATGCAGTAGCGTTCTAAATTTAGTAGTTCATCTTCTGCTCTCCTTTTCATATCTCCTCTCCCAAAACAGTGATTAGCTTGAACGTATATCAATGCTCGTTGCCTATGTCACGGATAATCTCATAAGTATTATATATTATATTATTGATCGATTTCACGTAATGTAATTCTGATTCCCACTTTCACTTTCTTACAATTTTGTTCGTGCAGTAGTTTTTTTGGTCAGTATTTGAGAGTCAAATTTATTTGGTAACCGTATACAGTCCTCGTCCAGCAGTCGGAGGATATATAAGTAGTTTAGTCTTCCTTCCAGAATTCGGAGCTGACGTTTCACCAATATTGATCTACGAGGGAGTGGAGGAGCCCTACGCCCAGAGTTTCATAACCACTGCCGGATGGGGAGGTAAGAGGGTAAGTATATCAATCACAATATGAATGTTGCAATAACAGTGTAACGTGCACACATAATGACTATTAAAGATATTTGAAAATATTTTTTCCCTGCGATCAAAATTCGAGAGAACGAAAAAACACTGGTAATGATGCACTCACTGTTACTCAATGACTTCACTGCTGCACTCGGTTAACAGGTAATGTACAATTGCAGGGCACACTGAACGCCTTCAAAGACAAGCCCACCAAACTTAAAGAGGCGCGTCTCAAAGTGCGCACTATGGAGTACTGCGAGCTGGCCTACCAGATAGTGGTGGGCCTCACCATCACCGAGGACTTCTTCTGCGCATCACTGCGGAACGGCACCAGGGACGCTTGCTTGGTACGAACGCTTATTTATTACTTAGTGGTGGCTCACTGCAATCGTTTTTGTGGGAGGAAAGCATTGCTTGTGGCTTCGTTAACGTTAGTATTTCTGTAGTTTCATTAAGTTCGGTACCTATATCACACATATCCGGTACCTATGCTTCGTTTTTAGGGTACCGTATCCAAAGGGTAAAAAACAGGACCCTATTACTAAGCCTCCGCTGTCTTTCCGTCTGTCCCAGGGCTGTATTTTTTTTAACTGTAATAGGTAGACACTTCATATTATCACAGTATGTACTACTATAGCCGCTATAACAAGTAATAATACTAAGGGGGATCCCCAACACAAGAAACGTGTTTTTTTAACGATACGTGACACAGTGTGTCCGTGTCGGACTCGCACTTGGCCGATTTTTTAATACACATTTTTTTAGATTTGTTATTAATGTTATTATGCTTAATAATACGTGTAAGTTGCTGCGTAAATAATCCATAATTTTTTTTTGCTAAAACTGAGTTTGTACTTTCGAATATTTTCAAGTAATTGTTAAACATAAACTACATTTTTGCGTTTTCCCATACATAGATAAACTCGTCGCTAAATTAATGTTGCTTTATGCATAGACAATAAACGGTAGGGCAAACCCCACTAATTTTCTCGGTTTATGTAAAAAATGAACGGTAATTTCTGTATGGAGAATTTCATATTTATTTATTTTATATAATATGGAAACTTACAGCACTTATGAATTCATAAACAAATAATGTTGAAAAATATATAGCAACTAAATGTTTCACTCTTTAGTCTATGTACTGCTATTCAAAAACAACAATAAAGAATACCAATAAATCAATCCATTCAATGATTTACACGCTATAAATCTTCTGAAGGCCCTGACTGCAGTTTGCATCCTCATGTTGTCAGGCAAGGTGAATAAAGTCGTGACCCCTATTTTTTGCGGAGGCTCGTTATGGGCTCTCAAAAAAAAAAAAAGATGGAGGTTTGCGTCCTATCGCAGTGGCTTGCACTCTAATTAAGGCGTTTGGTTTCAAAAATTTATTGTCGTCGCCTATACACAGTTCTCAGTAGTAAGTTCCGTTCGATACAACAGGCCTCGGAACAAAATGTGGGTGTGAAGCCATTGTTCATTCAACCCGCGCGTTCACCAGTAATAGTCAAGCAGCAGAAATAGTTATAAAATTAGACATTAAAAACGCTTTTAACTCGGTAAATCGAGACACAATGTTGAAAGATGCGAAGGAACATGTCCCAATTGTGTATCCATATTTATGGCAGTGCTATGCTTATACATCAGATCTAGGTATTTTATAACACACATGATGCAATTATGTCTGCTGTAGGTTTTCAACAAGGAGACCCGTTAGGGCCGGCATTATTCAGCTTGTGCTCCAACCTATAATACAGGAGCTACAGTCAGAATATCAAAATTTCAAGAGATAGGGCTAGATTTGAATCTCAGCAAGTGAGAATTTATTTATATTCATGGAAAATGTCACACCTCAAAGAAAGAGGAAAATTTTTGATGGTTTACACAAAATAAGTACAGATATAATAGAGACCCCAATCAATTATTTGAATCTACTAGGTGCTCCTATTTTAGAAAATGGTATTCAATAAAACAATTCCGAAGAAGCGCTTGGCTCTTCGTGGGTCACATTTTATTTATTTTAATTTTTTACCAGCAAAACAAAACAGTAAATGTGGCGAAAGTAATTGTTGAAAGCGCTGTTTGCAGTTCGATGCCGGAGCGCCGGCGGTGCAGGGCGGCATGCTGGTGGGTGTGATGAGCTTCGGTCCGGAGAGCTGCGGAGACCAGACCATGCCCTCCGTCTTCACCAGGGCTGAGAAATTCAGGTAACATCCCGGTTCAAGTGAATAAATCTAAGTTGCATCCGTTTTTCGCCATCTCATAATACCTATACACTTACTGTGTGTGTGTGATGTGTGTCGTCGAGCACATCTTCAATATTCCTATTATAATCACGTTTATACCCCGACTCTTTCGGTTTTTATTATATAATAGTAAAGCTGATTAGCTAAAAGATTGTGCACTTTCTTCATAAACGCACCAAATTCGGAGCAGAGGTAGACCGATGTAATATGAACAAATTTGGATGTGCAGCCATCGGCTGCCGTGGCGGCCATTTTCCGAAATGAGCGAACGAAATTTTATTTTCCAAAATGGCAGCCAGTGGACACTCGAAAGACAACAGAAGTTAGAGAACGTTTTCTGCTGAAAGTTTGATGGAAGTTACTGCGAGACTGCATTAAAACAAGTTTAATAAAAAGTATAAAGCACTTCGAGATATGACAATACAATAAGTGTAAATTTTCGAAAATTTCGCAAGTATCTGGTGACAAACTTGTATAGTCGGCAAAAAAACTTTTCTGTTATTTAGGGAGATGTACTAACATTTCAATTTGAACCAAATCGGTTCAGTACTTTTATTAAATATCAGTGAAATGGTGCAAGTTTATCTGACTGATATTCATTTCAGGTTTAAAGCCGCTCCCCTGTGCAGCATCTCAACCAATGTCATCCCCGTTGGAGATGACTCCTAGTCGTGAGGTCCAAAAGGCAGTCGATTGTTCTAGATGAATCATGGGGGAGGGACACGTCGCTTCCACTAAGGAAGTTAACTTGCTCTCAATATTTAAATGCTTCAAGTCTAAAGACTCTCCTAAAGGAGAGGCTAGGGGCATAAAGCGACTGTCTATTCGCCATATTCGCAAATAGATGGTAGATCAGGTGGAGGAGGCCTACACAAACGTGGGCGTGGACTCCGACTCAGAGTTGGGCTCGAGTGCGGACTCCGCCGAAACTGACATATAACGTATCAGAGTGCTGTGTTACAGAAAGTTTGTGCAGCAGACGATATGCAAGTACAAGATAGACCAGGTGGAGGAGATCTACACGACCGTGAGCGTGGACTCCGACTCAGAGTCGGGCTCGAGCAAGGACTCCGCCGAGACCGACCACTCCACCGACCAGCCCGGCGACGACGACACCGACAACGACGGCGTACACCAATCCGGAGGTGAGCCCTCGAAGCACAACTGGTTTAGACAATAGATAAGATTTTTTTTTTCAAATAACACAACAACTCACGCGCACTAGCGCCAAATTATCAAACTTAATTGAAACTCTCCTTTTCGCCGCGATAACATTTTGTTCACTCGCAACAACGCGCGAGACGAAATACAACTAGTTCCTAATTTGTGGGCGCCTAGTCACCTCCACTCTACTGTCCTGCGCGCACGCATAGACTTGTCTGTGAGTGCGAGTGAAGATTTGGTATCACGTAATAGCGAGAGTCACACGAGCAAGCAGTTGCTTAATTCGGCGCATGTCGGTACAACAATATAGAGTGCCTTCACATAAGAATATCATCACAAATATGTCATGAAAATCAATTTCATACCAAGAAAAAATTAATAAGTTAATGTATTGTATTAATCTTTATTTGTACACCATAATACATAAGTATATGATGCAATAATTGCCAAAGCTTGTCAATCCCATCCAAGTACTTACTACATTAGGTGTGCTCCCATACATTTTCTCATGTGATAATGAGTGAATCAGTACATACTTCCGTTACTCCATTTTAGAAAGGATATACAAAAGGCGAGAATAGTGCAAAATACATACATATAAACATATCATTCACGCTGAATCCCGACAATCGGGGTAAGCAGTGCAATCGGTGTTGTGCTGCAACAACTCCGATAAATTACAGCACATTACCGACCACCACATTTCGCAAGGTATTCAGACAAGATATCAAGAAGCATGTAAGGCACGAAGACCCACCTACTACATAACTTGGTAGAAGTACCGTGCCAAGGTGAGAGGTAGCGAGCCTGTCGCCCTTTAGCACGACATCTTGTCCTTATGCCTTAGTCGCCTTTTACGACATGCATGGGAAGAGATGCATCATTCTTTTAAGTACCGGCCCGACATGGTACAATTATTGTACATTATTGCATATTCATTGCACTATTTGAATACGCTAACGTGTTGCATTGCATGTTGCTTGATAAACTTTGCAGAAGATACGGACATGTGTTTAACATGCTTGATATTTGGCTTGGGACTAAACTGAGTTGCTTATAAGTAGCTCTCGCCGACGACAGGTGTTGTCCGAGTTACTTGGGAAAGGCCGATATGCGTTCACATCATCAATGGGCAATGCATGTCTGTGTGCCGGGATGGACAGGGACATATTAAAATTCTAGAGACGTGTTTCAGGAGGTGACGCGTCTGAAGGAGCGGAACATTATGAAGCGAATGAGGAACCAGCTGAAGCGAATGAGGAACCAGAGGAGGCTAATGGGGAACCACCTGAAGCCAATGAGAAACCAACAGAATCAGATGAGGCACCGACTGAAGATAATGAGGCACCGGTTGAAGATAATGAGGAACAGCCTGAAGATAATGAAGCACCGGACGAAGATAATGAGGCACCAGAAGAACCGGCTGAAAATCCTCCAGCCTCTGAGGAGAATGGCAAATAAGAGGATAATGTTTATTTTTTATTGTATCTGATTTTCCTTTTTCAAAACATATTACACTTGATGTCGTCAAAATTTTACGTAATGTGTGTGTAACGTGTGTGCTTATGTACCTACTAATTTAATTCTATAGTAAGAATCAAAAAAAGTTATCTATAGAAATACTTAGGTAGGTAGCCATACTAGCCATATTATATGATAAGTAAATATTTGGCACAGGTTTTACATGTTTTTAATTATCTAGTGTAATTTTTGAATATGTCATATGTTTATATATACATCGCCTGTTCACAAAATTACCAAACTTAAAAAATTGCGCGGCAACGAAGTATTGTTAGCATCGTGCGGTTGTCAACACTGTGCTCATCATTACTTTCCGCGTAAACTGCTCTGTGCGGATTGTTGACATCTCACTTCTTTCCCGCGTTATTATTTTTTTAGTGTAAGGGCGGCGACTGACATAAATATTCGCTCGATGTAAGCACGTTACAAGTCGAATGTTCCGTTATGCCAGTACAGCGAGTCGAGTAGCTCGATGGCGAGCGCCGAGCGCACGAGCGCGCTCAACTCGGCTGTCGGTTTTTTCGGCGAATTGGTACCTTCGAATGTTACAAAAGTTTCGTCTCCCACAAAATAATATGGAATGTTAACAGCCCGCACCGGCACAGGGGCTGGTTCCGGAAAATTGAATGATTTAATTTCAATTCGTTTATATAATTCACAATTTTTAAACACTCCCATCTGAAATTATTCCTTGGCAACTCAAGTTAAAAACATATAAAAAATCATAATTCGCGTCAACAACAGCGAAAAGTACAGCACTGAAGAAATGATTGTAATTATAATAATCACCTCCACTGTTAATCGGTGATTTTAGCATAACATTTTTCTATCTGCTACGAGATGATGAAATTCCGCGCACGACGGAACGTGCTGAGCACAATAGCGAAGCCACACCGAATTTGTCACAACCTGGTCAACGAAGGGCCCAAAAAAGAAAACGTGACAATGATCCGGACGAAATAATGACTTCGGTGTTTGCAATTTTACAAAAGTCTGCTGGATCAAATCAAACCGCGAAAGACATGTGACTCTTTCGATTCTTTTATTGCGGACAAGTTAAGTTCATATACGCGACAGACCAGGACGAACGTGCAGCAGCATAAGCGAATATTAATACAATATGTATTCCAACAACTCTGAGTAGTTCACATCACAAGAACCTACATCCTCATTCCGTTCTGCACTAAAGGTCGGCATACACGTGTACACTTACAGTTACATTTGTTGCGACACAAGTGTCTGACGTGTCTACACGACACCGGTGTATAGGTGTATACATTTAGTGTACCGCATCAAGTGTAGGACATTTGTGGCTGTGCTGTATACACGATAGCTACATAACAAGTTGCGGTACACTGACTCCGACACTTGTGCTGAGTTATCCGCCATGGGCGAACGTGTTGTGGCTGCTGCTGTCGACGCCATCGACGAAGAAAAAGATCAGTGTGGGTGAAAGTGTGGATAAAGAGAAGAGAGGGGCTGGGTGGATATAATAACCTTCTAGTAGAACTGAGAAATGAAGAACCAGAATTCTACAGAAAATCCGACAGAAATAAGAAGAAATTGGCTCCTTATTTCTCCTTATTCCACTCGGGTCGGTGCCGATCATCTGTTTGTTGGATGTGGTTGCCTATCTATTGAGTTGAGATAATTTATTACGAATTATACGCATTATTTTATGTGGTTTACAAATTTCCCTAACCTATCGGCCTCCGTGTCAGGGACCCAAACGACGAGACATCATAAAACGGTTCACCATAGAATTGTTGCTGAGCGTCGATCACGCTTGTCAAAATGGCCGATTCCGCCCAACCATAGACAAACTCCCACGACTTGGCGAGATCGCCAGCCGTCGTACGTGAACTTTTTGGGAATGCGTGTTTTGCGCTGGAGTTTTTGCGTCTCGCTCAGACGACAACGTCTCTCGCCCGTGGCGGCAGATGAAACGGTACCGTTCAAAATACGGGCCCTGTCCACACGGCGGCCGGCGTGACACTGGTTTGTGTACGGACACAAGTGTAGCTACACCAAAAACCGCTGCATACACGCCGACACTCGATGTATACATCGAGTGTATACACAAAAGTGTCGCCGTGTATTCGGAGCTTTAGGGCTAACACACGGTGGTCGGCTAACTAATCATTCCCATAATACCTCTTTGCCATCACCTTCACCGGAAATGTCCCACTACGAAATGACTCCAACGCCACCTCCGACAAATAACCGTATCACTCCAATGCCATCACCTTCACCGGGAACGTTGACAAAACTACTTTGCCGTCACCTCGGGTAAATAACCGAATAGCTCCGACGCAACCGGCTGCATCGGTCAACTCCTACGGAGAGTCCTGTTCAACACAAGATAATACCCAAGAATTTCACGAAGAGTATGGTGATTTAATTGATTAGGTGTGAAGGATATAGATTAGTGCATAAGTGCATAAGCGCCATGAAGTACTATAACCATCCTCAGTTGTGTTACAGAATAAATACCTAGGTCATTAAAAACCCCACTCGGATTGATGTAGTCGTTCTCGAGTTATAAGTAATAAGCTAAAATGAAATGCCGGCATAGTCGCACAGTCGCGTAGTCGCAAGGCAGTTACTTACCTGAATATCTGAAATTTGATCGAGATAAGGTTTTAACCCCAACTACACAGGAATAGCTTTTCCATACCCTCTCGTCTCACCTACAATATATTATACAGTTTATGTAACAGTACCGGTTCAATATAGCGACTCTGAATCTAAATCTGGCCGAGTAATTTTAGGGAAAGGAATTCCATTTATATTTTAATCTCCTGCAGATTTGTAAAAGTGATTTTAAAGAGGAGTTAGGCGTGAATCTGCTCAGCCGAGAGAATCTCCGCCGCGGGCATTACCACAGCACAAAACGAATTCCATGTTTGTTTACAGTATAGTCTTGTTTACTTTTGATGTGAAACGTCAAATGGCGCGACTTGGAGGTAAAATCAGCTCACACGCCGTGCGTCGTGCGGCCACGCTCTCAGTGAGACGAAAACGAGTACCTATCCTTAATTATAATTTAATACTAGGTCTGCAAATATTACAGGTACATTAGGATAGAATTTATAAATTTGTATTAGTGTATATTTTTATGCGTGAAGAGAATCGGGTTTTTTTGATCAGTGAAAATCCCAAATCAATCACACTGCCCATACTGCCATGCACAATGCTTACAATGAAAAAATTTCCCGCACTGCGAACAGTGTCCAAAATGGCCACAATGTGGGTTTATTAGAAGTAATGCGTAATAGCGTATACGTATAGTGTAAGCATAGTACGCACGGATTGTGTATGTAAGCGGAGTAGTTCGCAACGTAACCGCCGCGCCAGTGGCGCTGCTTCGTTTTCTATATAAAATCCTTGGTCTACGTTCCCGTAGCTACGCTACTCTTGTAAACTTGTCAGCCTTGATAGCTCAGTGGTGCAGACAGTCAACTGTCGCTATTGATTGTTAAGCAACGCTGGGTGCGGT
>WYDE02097618.1:0-17662 GCA_009867175.2 Adela reaumurella
TGTCGCCTCCATCAAAAAATTTTTACTTGAAAATAAAAATTGTGACTGTGACTGACCTGATGTTGGGATACTCTTCGGTCAGTCGATGCAGCAAGTTTAAGAAGTCTGATAGAGAAGTTCTGCTAGCAGGACTATCATCGCGACGGCGTGCCATCTTTCGTAACTGATTCCACCACTGATTTCAATACGTATTCAAAGTTTAAGTATGGGAAAGTAACATTTTTAGAAAATCGAGAATAAAATTGTGGGTAGAAATAAAAACTTAGGTTATGTTGTGCTAATATTTTTTTCAGTCTTACGCAACAAAGAACATTGAACATTTACCAAGAGATTTGCACCTAAATAATGGCGAATACTGCCATCACGCTCCCTCAGGGCAGGGTCTGTTTCTTTCAATATTACGTCAGCCACATTGCCTCTTCGTGTGTCTTGTATAAGTTAGTTTATATAGATTTGTCGCGGACTTAGTTCCAGTAAACTAGGCGACATATTGTTATCTTTTAGTGGCGTGTTGTTGTATTTACTACGTAATCTACCAGCCACCTTATTAATTATTTTTGGGATACTTTTATTAAAGCCAAATAATGCGATGGCGCTATAGTTATTAGTGGACAATTTATAAAAACGACAAAACAGACTAAGAAAAGTAAATCGAGGTGTGTGAATATCGGACCAAAAAAGGATTTAATTATTTTTACATTTCCCTGAATAATATCGCGCCGTGCCTACATAGATGATTCCCTAATTTATTTGTAGTCTGAGTAAGCGTTTGAGACTTTTCCTTAGAAATAAGAAAATTATCCTCTTATAATTTTTAAATATTTTCAGGTACAGGCTATATAAAATAAGATACTATGTTCCTGATTGCATAGATGTCTCCATAAGAAAACTGCATTCTTATAATGAAATATGTGTGTGGGAATCACGAGAACAAAGCTGTGGAGGAATCAAGGAGGACCAAGGAATGAACTGCCGATATTATTAAAAAACACATATATCTTTACTCGCCACTGTCATAATTATAAAAACATACATAAAAGGAAATTTATTATTCAATAAACCAACTCTAAACATCAGTAAGATGAGTTCTTATTTGTCGTCCTTCGTAGTAGTACGGACATTATGGTCCAGTCGAACCGGATTAAACTAGTAAGTAAGTGAGTGTAAACTAACAAAGTGATGTGCACGAACCGTACGTAAGTGACTTTGAAAATGTATTGTAGATTCGGGACTTAGAAGATTTGCGTAGAAAAAAGACTTAGAAGAATTCGCTAAAAAATAATACTTTAAAATTTTCCATACATTTGAAATTTTGCACTTTGAAATTTTTTTACAAAAAAAACACTTAGAAAAATTTCGTTTCAAAAATACTTTAACTTTTTTCATACATCTCGAATTTGGGACTTAGAAAAATTCGAGGTCAAAAAAGACTTAGAAAATTTTTAAAATGGCAATTTAAAAAAAAAAAAACTTATAATAATGGATTTGTGAATTTGGACTTGTAAAAAATCGCCATAATGGAAGCATTAGTGGACATTCAGAATGATCTGTACAAACAGATACAACGTTTGAAATCAAACTTGGAGAAATCGCCTAAGGATCGTATCACACAGGGTTATCTCGAAACAAGATTAGATACACTGAATGAATACTGGGAAGATTTCAAACAACATCATAAGAAACTACTTCAGTGCCCAAAGAAGGAAAGAGAAACTCAAACGTACTTCACAGTTTCGTTGTATGACGAATGCTCAGACTTATATTTGGATCTTTCGACTAAGATTAGAGAACAACTTCATTTGGTTAACACAGGGAAAGCACAACATTCCCAGTCCCACTCAAGCAATCCTACGACACATCAGGAAGTTGAGCTCAAAACAAAACTACCACCAATCCAAATTCCAAAATTCAACGGTAGCTACAAAGAATGGTTATCGTTCCATGACTTGTATGATTCAATCATCCACAAAAATGATACTTTAAGCGATGTCCAAAAATACCACTATTTGAAGACAAATCTAAGCGGAGAAGCAGAACAACTACTAAAGCATCTTCCAGTAACAGAGGCAAACTACAAACCAGCTTGGGAGATCTTAAAGAAACGATACAACAATCAGCGGTGCATAGCAGCAACTTACATGGGGCGGTTATTAAGTCAAAGAAAAATTACATCAGAATCATCAAAAGCAATCAAAGAACTTCTTGACACTACAACAGAATGCCTAGAGACGCTAAAAACGATGAAGTTAGATACTGATTCATGGGGACCAATCATAGCACATATTATTATTTCAAAATTAGATACAGATTCACATAAACAATTTGAAATGCTGAATCATGCTAGTGAGACAATACCGACTTGGACAGAAGTAGCATCCTTTTTAGAGTCAAGATTCAGAACATTAGAAGCATTGCAACCAAGAAGAGAAACACCCAAAGACACCGTCAAAAGCTATGCAACCACAACATCAACCTCCCGACAAGTGAAATGCATTCATTGTAATGACGATCACTACGTTTTTCACTGCAAGGAATTTGCCAGATTAGAACCACAAGAACGCAAATCAATTGTTGAAAAAGCAAGAGTATGCTACAATTGTCTGGTACCCAGGCACCCAGTCAAGCTATGCGGTCAGACAGCTCGATGCAAAAGATGCGGACGAAAACACCATACGCTGCTGCATGATGCAGTAGTCATGCAAAATACTGGAAGTATGCAGAAATCAGAAGTCCAAAGAAACCTAAGTCACAATACAAATACTACTACTACTACGGAAGAAGATAAGAAGAAAACACCCCTTGAGTCCAACGGAGTCGCATCCCTAAGCACACATCTTACTGATTGCTATGTTATGTTGGCCACAGCTTTGATAAAAGTTCAATCACAAGACGGTAGACATCACACGCTGAGGGCGTTAATCGATCCAGCGTCACAGGGCTCCATGATCAGTGAAGCTGCCTGTCAGTTATTGCACTTGCAAAGGTCACCCGTCTCTACGAATATTACTGGTGCTGATTGTGAAGAGATGAAAAGTTCAGCCAGTGGTATTGCGTCGTTCGACATAACACCAAGAAAGAACTCCAACATAAAGATACCCGTTGTAGCGTATGTTATGAAACGCCTCACATCACCTCTTCCACCGACACAAATCACAATCGATCCCTGGTCCAAGTTTAAGCACTTAGAGTTGGCAGACCCAACATTTACACAACCAGGTCAAATCGATCTTATCTTAGGGGCAAGAATTTATACCAAGATAATTGAGGAAGGTGTACAAAAGTATGACAACGGTGAGCTACTAGCTCAAGCGTCACAACTAGGATGGTTGATAACTGGATCTGCACCAGTTCAGAACACAATCGCAAACCATACCCTAGTCGTTGCTCATTGCAACGTAGAAGTAAACAACCTGTTGAGAACATTTTGGGAAGTAGAAAACGACACTTATAGGAAAAGAACGATGACACTCGAAGAAGAAAATTGCGATAAGTACTACAAAGACACAATCACAAGAGATGAAGAAGGAAGATACATTGTCAGACTACCGTTTAAGCAAGAACCTCCTACAGTTGGTACGTCTCGGCAAGTTGCCATAAGAAGGCAGATGCAAATCGAGAAAAGATTGGCAAGTGAACCTAAGTTGAAAGAACAATACACAGATTTTATGCGAGATTATCTTGCCAATGGTCACATGGAGAAGGTAGAACCGGGTAAGACAATTCAAACTGAATCCTTCTACTTACCGCACCACGCCGTGGTTAACGAAACTCACCTGACAACGAAGGTTAGAGTAGTTTTTGATGGATCCGCTGTACAGAAGGATGGAATATCTTTGAACAATCAATTACTTACCGGTCCTGCATTACAAAACGACGTCAGAGATGTAGTCATGCGTTGGAGAAAACATGAAGTGGTTATCATGGCAGACATTAGACAAATGTACCGCCAAATTAAGATGAACAAAGAAGACGCTGAATATCAACGTATAGTGTGGAGAGAGTCGCCACGAGATATGATGCAAGACTACCGATTGCTTACAGTTACCTACGGGACATCCTGCGCACCATACTTGGCTATACGAACTCTAAGACAATTAGCACAAGATGAAACGGAAAAGAATCCATTGGTCGCTGATATGATCCTGAATGAATTCTACATGGATGATTGTTTAACCGGAAGTTACAGCATAGACATGGTAATCAAAATTGCGAAACAATTGATTCAGATACTACGGAAGGGTGGATTCTCACTCCATAAATGGGCTTCTAACAAACAAGAAGTATTAGACATTATCCCAAAAGACAAACAAAATACGGAAGTACTAGAGATACCACTGGAACAATCTGTGAAAACACTTGGAATTAAATGGAATCCGAAATCAGACAATTTCGAACTCAAGATCAACTTACCAACGGACAAGATAGAATTTACCAAAAGAGCAGTTTTGTCTGATATCGCCAAGATATTCGACCCACTCGGTTTTTTAGGTCCAATCGTTATCAAACCGAAAATAATACTTCAGAAAATCTGGGTGGAAAAGTTAGATTGGGACGACACATTACCTGAATCATTGCAAGAAGAATGGTCAGATACCAGACGAGAAATCACTGAGATGTCACCGATTTATGTTCAGCGATGGATAGAATATTCCCACCAAGGAGCTAAGATAGAACTACACGGATTTTCCGATGCATCAAGTGTCGCATACGCCGCTGTAGTGTATGCCCGCATTGTGAAAAATGATGGTGTTACAGTGTCAATCGTAGAGGCTAAAACCAAAGTAGCCCCAGTGAAACAAATCTCATTACCAAGGTTAGAGTTGTGCGCCGCCGTAATATTAGCCAACTTACTGTACAATGCTAAGTGCTGTTACGATGTGAATGCAGATGATGTGTATGCTTGGACCGATTCTAAGATAGTTTTAGCGTGGCTAAAACGACCTACTGCAAATTGGAATGTATTTGTTGCAAATCGGGTTACAGAAATTGTCAACAAAATTGAACCTCAAAAATGGCACCACGTTAGGTCAGCAGAGAATGCAGCAGATGTTGCATCTAGAGGAATACAAGCATCAGGTCTAGCAGAACATAGCCTGTGGTGGTCAGGACCAAAATGGCTTTCTGAGTTAGATGACTTACCTCTGGATGAATCACTGCAGCTAGATGACATACCGGAGTCGAAACTAGAGTATAAGAACAAAGTCAATGTAAATACTTACCAGATAGATGAGACGCCTTCATATTTGTCAAAATACTCAACCATAACGAAATTGATTCGAGTCACAGCATACTGCTTACGGTTTGTTGAAAAGTGTAAGGCCAAGTGTAATAAAAAACCAGTTGAAACTGCAGATTACCTAACTACAAAGGAAATAAGATGTGCTCTACAAGTTTGTATAAAATTGTCACAAATCACATCTTTCCAAGATGAGATTAATAAACTAGAAAATGCTAAGAACATAAAACATGTAACTATAGGTATAAAATTACAAAAGAAGAGCAAGCTCTTACCTTTGAATCCATATCTCGATAAGTGTAACATATTGAGGGTTGGAGGCAGGATTGAACACGCCGAGGTAGCAAATGAACTTAAGCATCCTATAATACTGGCTAAAGATTGCTTTTCAAACTTGATAATCGCTGATGCTCACATTAAGACCTTACATGGTGGGTATCAAATGATGCTAAACTACATTCGCCAGAATTATTGGATATTCGGTTTGAAGCAAAGTGTTAAGAAAATTGTAAGAAATTGTATTGTGTGTTGCAGACAAAGAGCAAAATCAATGACACAGTTCATGGCAGATTTACCTAAGCAAAGAGTTACCGCTAGCAGGCCATTTAGTATTAGTGGCATTGATTTCGCTGGACCGATTTTGTTAAAATCATCAAATCTAAGAGGACACAAAAGTCAGAAAGCTTACATTGCACTCTTTGTATGTATGTCAACGAAAGCGATACATTTAGAGCTTGTATCATCTTTAGACTCACCAGATTTTATTGCTGCTTTCAAGCGATTCATCGCACGACGAGGTCACTGCCGTGAACTCTGGAGTGACTGTGGGACTAATTTTATCGGAGCCAATAAGTTGTTAAAGGTCATGCATAAGCAAAGTCAAAAGGACTTACCGGTAGAAATTCTGGAACTTTTGGCTAAGGATGGCACGGATTGGCATTTTATTCCCCCAGGCACGCCCCATTTTGGTGGGTTATGGGAAGCAGGAGTAAAATCGACGAAGCATCACCTTAAGAGAGTCATTGGGGAGCAACAACTAACGTTTGAAGAATATTATACTTTGCTTACTCAGATTGAAAGTTGCTTAAACTCACGTCCTTTGGTACCGGTCAGTGATGATATTGATATCGTACTTACCCCAGGACATTTCCTAATTGGTGAAGCTCCACTTACTGTTCCCGATGAACAGTTTGAAGATTGTAAAGTTTCATATCAAAGGCGATGGAAATTAGTGCAACACATGTTACAAAGCTTTTGGCAAAAATGGAACCAAGAATATATTGTCACTTTACAAAATCGATATAAATGGCAAAATTTGGAAAAGGAGATAGATATAGATAACATTGTGTTAGTTAAGGATGAAAGATGCCCTCCATCCAAATGGCTTCTTGGCCGCGTTATTCAGAAGCATCCGGGAAAGGACGGTCTCACAAGAGTAGTTACAGTCCGCTGCAAGAATTCGACGATCCTTCGTCCGATTCACAAGTTATGTCCGTTACCCATGGACGCTTCTAAGTGACAACTTTAAGATAAAAATTGATTAGTTTTTTTTTTGTTGTATTTCTTGTATGTCGTAAATATATATTCTGTCTTTTGTTATGTAAGTCTGTCCTCACATTCGTTTAACAATTTTAAGTAATATTGTTAATATGTTGACCTTTTTTTTAGCAAAAGGATCGTATTATCCTTTGGTGGGGCGGAATGTTCACTCCAGTTCTTTTAATTGTGTTTTATGCCACCCAATAGATGGCGCCACATATATCTTTACACGCCACTGTCATAATTATAAAAACATACATAAAAGGAAATTTATTATTCAATAAACCAAGTCTAAACATCAGCAAGATGAGTTCTTATTTGTCGTCCTTCGTAGTAGTACGGACACTTATCCAACATAAAATTTTGTTATTCCTAATGTTTCCAATGATTTATATACGAAGTTCCTTACCGCAAGTTACACTCCAGACACTTGGCTAATGGGAGCTAGGCCGAAAGACGTTCAAGACTGCAACCATCACGTCACGTACGACATTTTGCTATAGTACGCCATAAGTGCGACAGAAGTGCGACACAAGTGTCACACACGTGGGACAGAAGTGCGACACAAGTGTCACACACGTGGGACAGAAGTGCGACACAAGTGTATCACACGTGCGACAGAAGTGCGACACAAGTGTGTCACACGTGCGACAGAAGTGTGAGACACGTGCGACAGAAGTGTGAGACACGTGCGACAGAAGTGCGACACAAGTGTGTCACACGTGCGACAGAAGTGCGACACAAGTCTGATACACGTGCGACAGAAGTGCGACAGAAGTGTGTCACACGTGCCACAGATGTGCGACAGAAGTGCGACACAATGTATTACACGTGCCACAGAAGTGCGACACAAGTGTATCACACGTGCGACAGATTTGCGTCAGAAGTGCGACATAAGTGTGACACAAGTGTGTCACTCGTGCGACAGCAATGCGACACAAGTGTGATACACGTGTGACAGAAGTGCGGAACAAATGTGTCACACGTGCGACAGAAATGCCACACAACTATGTCACACGTACAACAGAAGTGCGACATAAGTGTCATACACGTGCGACAGAAGTGCGACACAAGTGTGATACACGTGCGACAGAAGTGCGACACAGTGTACCACACGTGCGACAGAAATACGACAAAAGTGTGTCACACGTGCGACAGAAGTGCGACACAAGTGTGTCACATGTGCGTCAGAAGTGCGACATAAGTGCGACACAAGTGTGTCATACGTGCGACAAAAGTGCGAAACAAGCGTGTCACATGTGCGACACAAGTGTCACACGTTCGACAGAAGTGCGACACAAGTGCGACACAAGTGTGTCACACGTGCGACAGAAGTGCGACAAAAGTGTTTCACACATGCGACAGAAGTGCGACACAAGTGTGATTGATACACGTGCGACAAAAGTCGACGTAAGTGCTACACAAGTGTGTCAACTGATGGGGATTGGTAGTCGTAGGAGTCGTGGCAGTCGTAAGTCTGCCTGATTTACATTGATCCAGTAGCTGGGTCCAAACGCTGGATTCCAGCGCTGGATAGGCACTGGATCAATGTAAACACCTTACAATCCAGTACAGCGTCCAGTGTCCAGCTCTGGAACGGAACGGAATCGCCGGTCCCGGCGAGTAGCAAGATGTATAGGGAAGTTCTCTAGTTGATAGACTAGTTCAGTGTAGCTGGCACGATCAAAGGGGGAAGCACTGACATAGCACCCGGTGTTATGGGCTCACATCACGGACGTTATATGTGATGTATAGCCAACCGTGTAAGTATCCATAAAAAAAAAACCTCTGCGTAGAGATAACAAATACAATCTCAAGAACAGCAGATATTTGAATGAATTTTTAATTAAATTTGTTCATGCACTTATACATATTTAAACAGTTTCATGCTTTCATATAACCTTTTTTCTTAATTAATTAGCAAAACATTAAACATTTTAAAACATTATTCTGTAGCTTCATACATTTTTTTAAACATTCCACACTTTGTCAGACATTCTCCATGATTACGCATTGCGCTTAGATAATACAGATATCAACCCAAATGTTTTAAAATACAATACAAATACAATTCAGTTTATATCCTATTGCAGTCTGTAATATTTGTGAGATCACGTCTCATTCATAACCGTATACAATAAAATATACAGGAAAACATACTCGTATACAATAAAAAGACGATTGCGAAATATATTTGTAATTGGTTTCTCGGAAACTACTCTTAACAATTTTATTTCTATTTCATTCACGATGAATTTTTTTTTTTGTCTAGATCTCAATTGGCAGTTCGTAAAATTTAATTTAATTTTGTTTTTTTCTAACTTAAAACAGCACGCTACCTATCTGTTGAAATCCAACACTCTCTTAAACAGGTATGACTCTGTGCTAGAAATTTAATATTTACAAAAAAAAATCGCCTTATGCTACACACACACAATAATATAATTAATATAATTAGGGATTATAATTAATTGCATTCAAAGTTACATTCAGGTTATAAACTTATATTAATATTTAAATTCTGGTGGATACCTACTTTGTTTTACGTTTTTTTATGCTCTATCAAAGTAATATTTGCGGCTCGGCTGCCACCCCCCTGGAACCGGTCGTCAAGGTGAAGGTCGCCGACCTCCTTCTCGCATATGAACATCATCCTGCAGTCGCAGTTGATGTCGTTCAGTTTTCCGTTGCGGAGGATGGAGCCACAGTCCTCGTTGTCCTGGTGGTTGTCCGGCTGGTATATGTACCATTCGTCGTACCCCGCTTCTTGTAGAGTTTTCCCTGGAATAGAAAAAGTTGATTGCACCCAAAAATGCCAAACAACTTAAAAAACATGTCTAAAAATTGTGTGTTTGAAATGGAGAGCCGATGTTGTTTTTGAGAATTTTTCTTATAGACGGCTAAATTTAGAAAAATCCGGTTTTTCTTTTAATTTGAGGATCGCGATACATTTCGGAGTATGGTGCTGCTAAAAGCTATTTGCGAGATATTTTGGTATGTAGCCATATATCAAGCCTTTCAGCCGAACGCTACACAGCGTTAATCGGTCTTACTAAATAGTCACATGACTCAAAAATGTAATATCGGCCAAGCGCCTTTTGGGATTCCGCAGTTTGATGACACCGTAGTTTAATGACACCTTAGTTAGATTAAACCGTATTTTCATGACTCCGCTACTTGATTATACCGTAGTTTTATTGACACCATACTTTGATTTCGATAAGGTACGCGCTGCCGAGCGCGGTCAGTTAATGCATGAGTGATGGGTTGGTACTGCCTTGGTCGTGGTACGGTCAGATTTCACGTAGAACTTCAGGACCCTTCCTTCTCCTTATAGGTGGCAGAACCCCATGCAGTTCCCCTAGCGGAAGGTGAAACATGTCATCCACCCACAAAATTATCTATATTTCAGACGCTAATCACTTGAGTACCGTGTGGGTCCGGTACTTAAAAGAATTAAACCACTGAATCTCTTCCCATGCATGTCGTAAAAGGCGACTAAGGGATAAGGACAAGATGCCGTGCTGAAGAGCGAAAGGCTTGCCACCTCTCACCTTGGCACGGTACTTCTACCCATTAATGTAGTAGGTGGGTCTTCGTGCCTTACATGCTGCTTGATATCTTGTCCGAATAACTTGCGAAAGGTGGTCGGTGTTGTGCTGTAGTTTACCGGAGTTCTTGCAGCACAACACCGATTGCTCTGCTTAGATACTCTGAAAGATTTCAAAACGATTATACGTATTATAGTTAGTCCATTAAAATATTATTATTTACTTACACGAGAAAGAAGTAAAAGAACAGGCTGCCAATGCTCTTACAAATTTGCGTTCTTTGCAAACATCGAAAAATTCTGTATTATTGGTAGATGGCTTTGTTATTTATTCCGGAAATCGTTCTACCAGACGAAAAAACCAAGTAATTTATTTAATTCGTTTGTAAAATCTAAGAAATATTTTATAGTTTTTCTTAAATGTGTTCATTAGTTGATATTTAGCAATTTCATATCAATTCAATATGTATTGATACACACTCACTCAGCCTGTTCGGTTTTAAGCGTGCTGCCAATTCAGCGTTAAAAACGTCGGACTCGTTGTAATTAGGTTGTTTAATAATTATTAGAAATAACTTGTGTCCTAATAAGTAAGATGCAAGTATTAATTTTTAATTTTTATTTTCATTTCCTTAGATGTGCTATTGTCAGGCCGTTATTTTTATTTCAAACTTAATTTATAACGTAATGTGATATTTTTATGATGGAGTAATTAATTTATTTATTGTTTAATGTGATATTTTTCCGTAATATATTTTTCTCAATTTTACTTTAACTTCACAATTTCACCAATTAATTAATTTTAACTTCTCATGTTTGATTTTGTGTGAGATAATACGTATGTACGTACGTAATATAACTGTGTAGCGATTAAGCTGGTTTCGCATATATTTAATTTTTATTATATTCTATCTTACTGTGTATATTCTATGTGTACCGTTTCTGCTGCCATAATAAATAAAATAAAATAAAAATTCAATAATTATAATTTGACTCCTCAGGCTTTTGCTAACAGATGGCGTGGTGGATATAGATTCTCGATTTGAAGTATGGACATTGACAGTCTATTCTTTTTACTCTTCTCTGCTTACACTAAAATGAAACTACCCGCGCTCTATCTAAAGAATAGGATTTTAAGAGTTTCAAATTTCTATAAAGGTGTTCTCATAAATGACGAAAAAGCTGTTTCACGTAGGTTCTTTTTTAACTGGTGAGTCGGGCTGTTTATATTATGTGCATACATACATACATAGCGTCACGCCTGTTTCCCAGTGGGGTAGGCAGAGACAACTGACCTCCACGTGCCACGATCCTGACACACCTCTGCCGCTTCTTGCACTCTTTATGTTCTTCATACATGCTTGTCGGTTACGGGTACTGCCCACTTGTATGTTTTTGAGAACGTTCTCGATCTGTTCTACGTACGTGCGTCTAGGGCGACCCTTCCCGACTCTTCAGCTCACAATCGCACCAAAAATGTCTTTCGTTAGACTTCTATAATCCATTCTTCCAACATGACCGAAGCACCGAAGCATTCCTTTCTCAATCCTAGTCACTATATCTCCTTTCAGGTCGCAACGCACATTCAAACTAACTTTCTTTGTGACTCCACACGTACTCCTCAACGCTATTTATATATAACTCACCTTAAAATGGCTGATTTACATAAATTGTATTGTCTTTCACAGAGTGGCTCGTCTCGTACCCCAAATGGGTAACCTCACAGCCTACGTGCTCAGCGGCCTGAGGCAGTACGGTCTCCGGGCGCAAGATATCGAGGTCATGGGGTACAGCATGGGAGGGATGACAGCGGCCTTCACTGGAAAACATTACTACAGGTTGACCGGGGAGAAGGTCAGCAAGATTACGAGCTTGGACCCATCTGGGCCTTGCTTTAGGTGCGTAATTGATGGGCCACTACTTTTCTAATATCAACAAGAATATAATAGATATTCTTGTAGATATTAGAAAATTAGTGAAAAATAGAGGAATATGAATTTTTGTTTTAATATTTTTTTTATTACAAACACCCTACACGTCAAATAATCGTTGGCATTATAAGGTTCAGAGCTATACTCAATGCTACCGTAAAAGAATAAATTAAAATCTCGCCTCTACCAGAAAATGATAATTAAACAGCCGATATCACAATGAAAAACTACTCGGAAATCAGAATTTTTTGTTGTTTTAACACGAAAACTCTGAATCATAATCGTTTGCGATACAGATTTAAAACTATTTAGTTGTACCGGTTCTGGCTGGACCACCATCAACCCAATTTTAGTAGCGGCCAAACTTGGAACTAATTGCGAAAACAGTAATAATTTCGAAAACAGCGCCGTCAAGTGGTGTGTAGTGGTACTTATGTCAGGTATTGTGTGTGAGCTACCTACAAGCGCCATCTTCAGTTTTAGTACCGGCAAAAGTTTGAAATGATTTCGAAATCTTGGTGTGTACTGAAACTAATGTCAGGAATTCCGAACCACCTACTAGCGCAGTCTAGTGATCTGTAGCACCTACCGAATGCGTTGTAGCCTCTCGTCTCAGTTTGGAATAAGGATAGAAGAGCGCCACTTAGCGCGTTACAGTGGTACAGTTTTAATAGCGAAAAAAGTGTTTCAACAGGAACAAAAATTTGGTAGAATAAATGTCTGAGTTTCTGACTCGCCGAGTGGCGCCGTCTATAATTTTAGTAGTGAAAAAAGTTGAAACTAATTTCCAAAACTAGCGTCACTCTGGAAGAGTGGCGCTAGTTTTGGATGTTCGACTGAGTTTGGACATTCCTACCGGATGTTCGACTGAGTTTGGAAATATCTCGAGAACCACTGGTCGTAGACTCATGATGTTGGTGCTCAAACTAAATAGCTAATCGAGATGTACTCACCCAAACATAAGAAAAAATTACCCACTATTTGTCTCGAGTACGACTGAGTTTGGAAATATAGCGAGAACCACTCATTATGTAAACTAAAGTAGTTCAATAGGGACATAAGTTGGGTAGAACCAATGCCAGAGTTTCTGACTCGCCTAGTAGTGCCCTCATAATTTTAAAAGTAGAAAAAGTTAAAACTAACTCCGACACTATAGCTACTACAATACCTGGCAGGTGGTCGAATGAGTTTTGAGATATCTCGGGAACACTCGTCGTAGACCCATGATGTTGGTACTCAAAATAAGTATTTCTTTGAGAGCAAAAGTTGTGTGGAACTAATGTCAGGTATTGTGAGCCACCTAAGTAGTCACGCTCTGTACAATTTTAGTAGCTGCTAAAGTTTGGCCTGATTTCGGAAACATTAATTTTGAAAATAACTCCATCATTTACATTTATATTGACAGTTTATTCTTTTTACTTTTCTCTGCTCACACTAAAATTAAACTATAAATAACTAAAATAAATTATGGTGGTGTGTGGCACCTACCGTAAGCGTTGTAAGCCTCTCATCTCAGATAGAAATAATAATAATGGAATAGCGCCAGCTATCGGGTTACAGTGGAACTAAAGTGGTTCAATGGGGACATGCGTTAGGTAGAACCAATATCAGAGTTTCTGACTCGCCTAGTGACGCCCTCTATAATTATTGCAATGGAAAATTTGCAACTAATTTCGAAACTAGCGCCACTATCCCACATGGCGGGTGGTGAACTGAGTTTGGAAAGTATCTCGAAAACCACTGACTAACTCTAACTGTATCTTTTGCTATGAAACTATATGTATTGTACAAAAATTACGTTCACCATTAATTTTCATTATAAATATTTGCAAAAATGCGATAATTTTTTTTTTTTTTTATTAAAATTAAATGCAATTTATCCATTACAGTTGGTAACACTCTCTCTGCGATTTAAAGCAATCTATAATATGTATCCCGTCGCCGAACAAGCCTACTCCTACCCTACCCGGCAACGAATATGTCGACCGCTGATTGGTTCGTTTATATATAAATCAGGTCAAATAATTTTGCTGCACATTTCACTCACACAGTAACGCTGTCTCTTGGAGTGTGAATGAGATAGCAAATGTGGATGCATGTGGTAACTTAGTTGCCGCTAATAATACTGTCTGACCGTTCCGCCGCCGTCTCACCCCGCCTCACACCTTCGATTTTTGGCGCAAGCGGTTTCGATACTAGGTAGGCGACGACTGTGCGGGGTCTTTATCTATTATTTATATTTATAAATTTTACCGAGTGTTGGTGCTTATCTTTATTAAATTTGCCAAGATTCTTGATTGAGGCGATAATTTATCTTAATTAAATAAACCATTTTACTAACTTATTAAATTCAATAAAATTATTTGGTAGGATTCATAAAGACAATTGTTTAGATGTTTAATGAAATTTTCCTTATTGCTGCAATCATTCGTGTCGTGGTTATTCCAATCACTTCTTGATTGGATCAACCAAAATATTGCCAATCAAGATGACATGGCATTTGATTGGATTTCATTTTTTTCGTTGCAGCGAAAGTTTTGGTACAAGGTAGTTTGAAGATGTTCTAGTAGCCATGCTATAAAATAAGGTTGGACTCTATGTTACCGATTGCTATTGTGACTTCGTAATTTTGTCTATTCCAGAAACGCCCCACCAGAACATAGACTCAGCCGTGACGACGCACATTTCGTCCAAGTCATCCACGACTCGGGAACGAGTTTCAGCTTCGCCAAAGCAGTTGGGCACGTGGACTTCTACATCAACGGTGGAGATTACCAGCATTTCCTAAATGACGGACAATCCGTGTGCGATGAAATTTGTGGTCATCTAGTTGCCCTTGGACATTTCTATTCCATGATGAAGCATGATGACAAATTTGTAGGAATCAAATGTAATACCGTGGAAGAGGCAAGGCAACATAGGTGCTTTGACAATAAGCCTTTTGAGACAAATATAATGGGGCCTAAGGCAGACAGAAATAAGCCAGGGATCTATTACGTTCCTGTGATGGAATACCCGCCGTTTTATGTAAATACTTCGAATTTAAATGATAATCCCTTGTTGTATAATGATGCGCTGAATAGGAAGGAACATTTTGTGTTGTCGACTAAGAGCAGGAAAGTTTCTGGGTTTATGAGGTCTATCATTAATATTGGAAACCTTTTTGCGTAATTAAAGGTTGTTCAAGATAAAAGTTCCATTTTTTAAGACGATACCAGTAGTTGTCTGACTTGCATAGAAAATGTAATGGAGTATGTTTTTTTTTTAAGTATTGGTAATAATGCGGTCATTGAGAAGAACATGTCGTCGGGTAAGTGCACAGATGTTACATGTCTCCTTTTCGCCACTTATGACTATTTAATGATGCAGACATATTTTTAAAAGGCAAAATTTGATGTGCACAAAAGTTTCAAGTCTCACATTCCATCGCACAGACATTTATCCGTAAATAAACAATGTGGCTGTACAAATGGTGTACATATTTTACGATAATATTATGTTGTATTTCCGAAAAACAACATCATGAATAGAACACTGGTTGTCATATTAAGCAAACAATATGTTGCGTGTCCTGACCTGACATAAAACATTATGGCATTAACTAGACCTAACAAGTAAGCCAGTTTGCACCAATATGTTGTATGTCCCGAACATACAACTTCATAACTCCAAGACTGGTTATTATACTAAGAACCCGATATGTTGTATTTACTGTCATACAACATTAAGGCATTAACTACGCCTAACAAGTAAGGCAGTTTACAACAATATGTTGTATGTCCCGAACATACAACTTCATAACGTCAAGACTAGTTATTATACTAAGAACCCGATATGTTGTATTTACTGTCATTCAACATTATGGCATTAACTACGCCTAACAAGTAAGGCAGTTTGCAACAATATGTTGTATGTCCCGAACATACAACTTCATAACGTAAAGACTAGTTATTATACTAAGAACCCGATATGTTGTATTTACTGTCATACAACATTATGGCATTAACTACGCCTAACTAGTAAGGCAGTTTGCAATAATATGTTGTATGTCCCGAACATACAACTTCATAACGTCAAGACTAGTTATTATACTAAGAACCCGATATGTTTTATTTACTGTCACATAACATTATGGCATTAACTACACCTAACAAGAAAAACAGTTTGCACCAATATGCTGTATATCCGGGACATACAACACCATAACGTAATAAAATCTAGGAAAATAACGCTTGTAATATGAAGTAAGCTGATATAAAAGCAAAACATTCAGAACCATTGCATTTGATTTGACAGTCATTTTATTAGTAGCATTCGCCTGAGGCTGTGTATTATATTAGAGAAGGTACCTAACTGTCCATTCACAATTTTCTTTGTGTATTTTTGTTAGTTTATATATAACAATATTCTCTTTTATTAGTGCAACTGTGTTTTATATAAGTTTTAAATACATTAAACGAGTACAGCGTGTAACCATTACCCTACACATATTTCATTACCGCAAATGCCATATTATTTTGTCAAATATGTTGCCCAAAAAAATATGTTTTTAACAATTCACTTTCACGATTTAGAAAGAAAGAAATAAAATTAATTATTTCATCTTATAAATTGTTAAGTACATAAATGTGCAAACACTAAATAAGAATAAACCAATTAAGTATATATATCAACAATTCATTTTGATGAAATTTGCCTTGGAGCAGCCTAGCCAATGTGCCTACGGATTCACTGGCGCTGATTTTAAGCCTAGCCAATAAGCTTAGCTCCTGATTAAATTAAACTAAATAAAACTAAGTAAAATGGTCAGTTACAATACTTTTTAAATTATCGTGGTCGCTAAACAACATAAAAAAATTAAAACATATCAAATTCGAGAGTGTAACAGGCCTAGTAGAGAAAATCACTATCACTTCACTACCTATTATAAAACTCTAAGGGTGACCGTGTCTGTAATTTTGGAAATTTACAAAAAATATTTTTCGAGGGGTTTATAGTAACGATACTAATGGTAAAAAACGATTTCTTAAAAGTGTTTGTCTGTCTGTCTGTTTGGCTGCGAATCACGTTAAAACGGCTAATTACATTCAATTTCTGTTTTCACTAATAGAATCAAGCATATATGAAAGGAATTTTTGCAAAATATCATCACGATAAGTTGTTAAATGGCGGAGTAGTGATCCAAAAGGTACAACAACTCATGAGCGCTCCATACTAACTAAGCCGAGCCGCTGCGCTGCTCGACTGAATATGAATGTATATTAGTAAAAGTGAGACTTATTTCGAGTCGAGAAAGGTCTCTGGTTCAATTCAATCAAACCTATGTACCTACGTGCGCTCCGGTGAAGAAACACGTATTATATTGTCGCTCTGACGAAGGAAAACGTACTTATAAAAGTCACGCTA
>WYDE02097619.1:0-11684 GCA_009867175.2 Adela reaumurella
ATGTTTCTGGTGATATCAGCAGTTCGAGCATGTCAGCTGACACAATTACTCTTTTTTTTGTATTTATTTTAGGTCTTTCCTTTTGTAATAAATCTCTTTTTGTTTAATCTTCTATTGTAAGTATGTTTAATTTTTTCATGAAATAATATTAACCCAAACAGTTTCCACTATTTTGACGTTATCAAGACGTAACGTTCATGCCGATACAACAAGCCTTGAAGGCAAACATTTCATTTGATTAAAATAAAAACAAAAACAAATAAAATTTTGTATTTTTTAAACTACTTAAATATACTCTCAACTACTGTGCTTCAATATAAATTATGATAAAGCGTAGTATGATATATGCGCGGTTTTTTACCAACACGTTATTGCTTGGCGTCGTAAATAACAATAATAACACTACTTTTCAAAACCAACAACAACACATAAACAATTTTAATGTGGCGACAATGGCTTTTATTCTAATTTTATTGACACTTTAAGCAATGTCACATAGTATGTAGGTATTTTATTGTTCTTGTTTTGGTATAAAGATAGAATTTATATAATAGATCATACATGTTAAAAGTTTCTATAACACATCGAATAGTAATTTGAAAGAATCGATCGATTCCTTACATTAAAGTTTCAGTATAATCTATTTTGGAGTACAACGGTCAAAAACGGCTTCGAATGTAGCTTCGCCGATAAATGTTTAATAAGGTGACGGTGCTCGGGACGGAATAATCGATATCCATCTGCACCTTATACCGCAATCGCATTACTCAGCGCTTACCTCAAACAATACATAAAAACAATTCAAAATTCATACATAATTTTATACATATATAGCATTTTTGGCAATATGATTGTGAACATAATTAAAAAACAGGACGACGAAGTCTGTGTTTAATAAAAAAAATAAAGCAATATTTATTAATTTCTCGTTTTGATAATCTATGAATTATCGACAATAAAAGGATTCATTGAATTAACATTTTATATTATAATTATATCACTATGTTGTATTTTTCGTGGTCATGTTAACATATTAACAAAAATTAAAAATGTGTCATACACTGTAATATTTCTTTAAAATACTAAATATCTATATATTCCGATTACTGTAATTTCATATTTTCGATATAAACAAATTGTACTTTCGCTAGGATATTTTGTATGAAATAACGTTATCGAATAACATGTACGTTCGATTGAATTTTATATATACAACAAATTATACGATATACGCCCTTATTATATTATGTAGTATATATTAATATACACATAATATAACTTGTTTTAATAATTGTAATCGCATGAGTGATTAATTGAATTTGTAATAAATATGTAATTAATCATGAAATAATAATCTAACTAATTTATTGTTTTTAATAATTTTAATCGTTTAATTTTTCATTTCCTTGTAGGTATCACTATTAATTTTATATAACAATCCAAATAGTTATTTGCTATGTACATACTGATTGTAAATAAAATATATAATATAAATAATATAATATGATCACAAATAACATATGACTCTCCTACATCTCATTCTATCTAATTTTAGTCAATTTCACTTTTCAACTCACTGGTATCATTGGTCTTTCTCAGATTTACTTTAGTAATTGTTATAACAAATACACGTAGACGTACACACAGTGCTTTTTCAAAGCTCAGAAATCGCAACACAAGCGAATGGCAAATGACGTGGAATATAACTTGTATGAAATATTTCACTAATACACTTTTGTATGTAAAAGTCTAGCCGTAGTGCCTCGTGTGGCCGCCCTCGTACTCTTGTCATCTGAAATATAGAAACAAAACATTTATATGAAAATGAATTGAAATATTATCAAGCCAATCAGTAGAGGAAAAAAATGTGACAATTTTTGCATTATATCTATAGCGCAATGTTTAATTAGAAAGTTAATAAAAATTCAAAAGTTTTTTTATATATAGATTAAATAATTATAAATTAAAATATTACTAGTTTTTTTTTAATACATAACTATTATAAGTAGGTATTACAAGTCTGGGAAGCAATAGAAAGAAATATTTGCCTTGTTTATGTAAAAGACAAAAAGATAATTGTTTAAGTATTATTTTAAAGATGTTTGTGAATTTTTCTATTTAAAAGCTTTGCTTACAGATGTGTTATCGATATAAAAAAGAAGAGATATTTCATCGATGTAAAAAATAAAACCCTGTTGCTTATAATGCCTTGCAATGTCACGATCTTTTAAGACATAATATAACTTGAGTAACTAGACCATAATAACATATAAAATAAAAATTAATTGGGAATTTATAAACAGTAGATATTTGTAAGCTTTAGTTTATGTAATTAAGCAAGTGCTCTTTTGGGTGACGATAACTTTTTCTACTTTTAAGTAAGAATGTTCTTACTTAAAATTTATAATATCAATAAATATATTGAATCTGACAACAATATAACACATAGATAGACTACCTAATCGCACGGCAAAGCTTAAACGATGATCGAGTAGCACATATGCATGACGAAATATGTGTAGGGTAATAGTTTTTTTCAGTACATATTTTTGTATTATTTTATATGTTTTTTCTATAATTTTCAACTCAGTCACATGAAAGTTACAAGTAATGTAATTTCTTATACTTTTTTAAGATTTTAGTGCAATTGTTAATATATTATGGATGGTGTGCAAATTTTTGTCTTGTGATTACATTACAGAATAGCAGATGCAAAGCGAAGCTCATTTATTGAGATAGTTACATGCGAGTTTTAAGGCCAGAATTTTACAAAAAAATTGTTAACAAAAAATATAAAATTAAGTATATAAGTAAAACGCATAATGCTGGTGCTTCAAAGATGCGTAGGTACCTCGTGTCTTTGTGTTGCTTCGGACCTTATGCATTCACGAACGACGACTTGGTCCTGTTGGGTCGAAAAAAAATCATTATGAAGTGATATTGAATTGGTGGGTTTCTATATTATTATTTACATTCCTACAAATTTACTTAAAAGTCGTGTCATTATTTAATTCTATTTGACATCAAAATTAGTTTCTAATTATAACTTCCTGTCTCACGGATTTTGAGAGGCACAAAACACCCGAGGAAGCTTATTATGCAGCGTCTTACTGTGGCATATTATGTGATAATTAATATATTAAATTAAATAGTATATTGTATAAATTGGAATTCTGTAATAGAATTAGACATTAGAATAGAATAGAGTAGTGGACAATAGTAGACAACAGAATAGTAAAATTTCTTTTTTTTTCATTTCTTAAGGAAACTTTTTACGCAAAATAGTAAAATACCTATGTACGAGTATGTAGGCGTTAATTGATAAATTTATATTTAACAATATTAATGCATGTGGTACAAACATAAAAATTTAATATCATCGTTAAAAATTTTATCTGGAGTATATTCTTAGTGTGACATATATCTTATATTATAATTGTGTATGTTGCCTACTGTAAATAATACATCAATATTGTAACATTTTTGTATGGATTTGTCTATAAGTTATGTATTAGTCAAATTTTAAGCGTTGCTTTCAAAGATACGTAACAATGTACGTTTCGCATGATGTTAGATTAGGAAAATTATATTATTCGTAAAAATATTATAAATCATCGGATTTATAATATTATAAATGTCCGGAATTATTGTAAGAAATAATTATATAATTAATATTTTATTATAAGAAATAATATTATAATTTTTCGTTAAATCAAATATTATCACTTGAGTTACTATATTCCGAAAATTTATTATATAATGTTTATAGCAATATTAAAATTTTTAAGACCTTGTTCCTGCGGCACTTATATGAAACTTTTCATCAAGTGAAACTTGTGAAAGTAATATGTAATTTGATACGTTATGCTAAATTTGTACCTTTTTTACAAATTTATTGCATAAGGTTACTATGACATAACGTATTGTTGCGATAAGTGGTGTTATTAAATGCAAATGTAAAAAAGTTTACAAAGTTTACTTCGTATACAAAGATCCGGTTCCGTTACTTAGTAAGACAGAATGTAAATGCGAATAATTTCTAAACTTCTGGACCAATTTTCACAAAACTTTACCTGTAAAGTTCATATGAATTCAAAAGAACTTCAATAATGTGCAATGAAATGGAATTGATAAAGATTTTATGCAGTTATAAGTTCACATATTACTCATAAACTACTTCACGAATGAACTTGAAAATAGTTTTTAGTCTAATAAGGTTATGAGTGCACACAAAAAGTTTCATTTTTGTGTGATCAATACTTTAGATAATAGATGTGGGGACGAGCTTGTACGGAATTTTATCAGAGTTAGATTATGATAATTTTAACAATGAAAATAAATGACATATTGTAAATGAATTGCTAATACCTCCTATTTAACTTGAACCCAAATTTACAGGAGGCACAAATACTTAATAAAATAAAAGAAAAGAAATTGTTAGTGATGATACTAGTTATTTCTTATATCATAGACTCTGTCAGTCTGTCATATCCCGACTGAGTTATCTAAATATACTTATCAGAAATGTTAAGATTTTCGTATCCTTCCAAAATTTTAGCTCAATCGGAATGACCCAGACTGAAATATATGATCTCATATTACATCTAAACCACCTACCGAGAATTCGAATTGAAAGAACTATCATTATTCTTCTTCTAATTTGTGTTTTTTTTTATTTATTTTTTAGACAACTAGCATGGGTGGCTGAGCCCAAAACTTCAAAATAAGATCGGACACAGCCAATGACACCACTCCTCACGAAACCACGCTCAGCGAGGCGCCATGCCAGCAATAAGGTTACTAATTATTTAAAGTTTTATTTAGTTTTGAGATGAAAAAAATCAGGTCTTAACCTGCTCTTAAGAGCATGTCATAGCTGCATTTTCTCCATACAAAGGTATTTCCCTATTTTTTCCTGGATAGTAAATGGAAACGATGGATTTTTTTTATAAAATCTTGGTCTACTGTAGGCTTGCCCATTTTATGTAATTTTTTCCAACAACAAATACCATAACAAAATGACCTTAATTTTTTTTTAAATGGTTCGTTTTTAGCACCTTCAACAGAAGACTGCAACACAAGTTTTAAAATATTTTAAGATAAAATAAAACATATATCTACACTTCTTTAAATATTGATACCTAAATTAAATAAATCGGTTGCAGTTATGAACAGGTACAGGGGAATACGAAATCTCAATTTTAACGAAATTAATACTTCATTTCGTTGTTTTTGGAAGTTGGGGCAGGGCATCGAGACGGCAATAGATTTGGAAATATCTTTTATTTGGTGTAAGGATACCCTTTTAATAGTATTAGTATAATAATGAAATAGAATTGCCTGAACTTCAGTCACTAGTATAATACTAATTATGTCGTTCAGGCACATAACATACACAAACTTATTCATACTAAGTTCTTAATACATAATTAAGTAAGTACTACGTATAAAAACGTTTTTTTTATATACAAATTTTTAAGAATTCTTTCCCTCAGTCTATATCTATATCAGCCTCATTACACAACATGGTATATATTAATCAATCAAACCCTCAGTTCTAAGATTTTCCGAAAAAATTCATAAATTATGTACACATTTTGAATTATGGCAAGTACCTACGTAATATATCGTGTAATTAAAAAAATAAGTTCGTTTCTGACGTATAGTGCAACAGAAAAGTCTAGAAATTAATTATTTGTGAAATAAAAATATGTTTACTTCCTGGCAATACCTAAAATTATCTAAGCACTCTATTCTATGTGCAGTCGACTGTTGGTTCGCCCAGTCAGTTCGCCGGTCTATATTAGTTGTAGTTTTTTTCAGCTGCACATAGAATAAACGCTTGTAATAGACAATGCCCCCACATAGACATTTGCTGACAAACAATGTTGCTATATAGCGCCCTCATAAAATTTCTTGACTTTTCTGTTGCACTATAAATAAATTATTTAAAAAAGTCCATCTCTGAATCGTTCCGAGCACATCCAGCCAACGAGAAATTATACACCTACGTCTTCAGGGTTTATATCACATACAGAGCAGTCGGCAGAGTATATTTTCCGCATTCAAATTTGTTGAGTGGCTGGCATGTGCCCAGGGCCTACATTCTGTGGAGTCCGTTCGGATTGTTACAACGCGCTTTTGTTCTTTCTCTGATAGAAATGCCAGTGAGAGAAAATAGAAGCGCTGAAAGAAAACTACGAATTTCTAGAACGAGGTCTCAAAATAAAGAATGTTTCATACAAAAATAAGCAGTAGTTCTAATTCTGAGAAATTCGACTGGAAACCTTTGGTTTTGTGGGTAAGCAGTGAGCTTTGCTCTGAATGTGATGCACTCAAAGCAAACGTCATGTGAAAGCTCTAGCGACGACGAGCTTTGAATTAAATATCACCTAATCTTCGTCGTTGAGCTTTCTCAAAATCGCTGTGACATGAGAAATGTGAACTAAATATTTCTGAACACGAGTCAAGTGAAAAAACTTTTTGGTATACATTTTGGTATACCTGCACGCACATCTCTGACTTCAATTATTCATTGTATATTATCATATATCATAAAGATTGATTTATCCCCGCATTACGTTTTTCGTAATACTGACAGTGTAATTATTAAAAATAATAGTTATTTCCACAAAACGTTTAAATGTAGATTTGTTTGTTGAATATTTTAAACTAAATCGTTGCGCGGCTCCTAAGGCGCCCGTCATCCCTCAGCGTCACCCCCAAGCTCGGTCCCCGTACACGCTTACCGAGCCCCGCGACTGAAGATACGCACTCGACCATGCGCTGTCTTAGATTCCTTCGATGCTGCAAGCGATGCTATGTTCCATGAAAACCTCATCAGATTTGCTACAAATAGTCTGGGCCCTTTAACTTGACTTTAAACTGTAATATTAATGATGCAAGTATAGTAATACATAAAAAGTTCTGACTTGCAATACTTTTTGCTATGAAGGTACTTAAAACGTTTTGGCCATTTTGAGTTTTTAATATATTTTTTTCTTTTTTTTTAAACATTTTTTTTTCATATTTTTGTAACATGTATGTAACATGTATTTACATTTAATTATTCTGTAATAATAAAATTAAAACTGAATTAAAGTAAATAATCAAACAGTTTTTAGTCTCTCCTGTAAAATCAGAAATCTGGCACTTGAAACGTTATGGTTTGGCACCCTCAAATTAATCGAACTGTCAGTATTACGAATCGAACTGTCAGTATGACGAAAAACGTATTATGGGGTTAATGACACCTCTAGGATGTAACAACGAAATATATTTACAAATTAAATTACAGACAATGCAATATTGCAAAGGAAACGTCGAAAATCGCGCACATTGAATTAATATTTCAGGAGGCTTCGTACAGCTACCAATTCTTTTCAGTGCCACGTGTCGATACTACTTTCGTTCTCCTGAATTTTTCAATGAAAGGTCAACCCTTTTTAGATCGCATGTTCAATACCGTGAGAGAAAGTTGAGTACTGGTGAATAATACAGCGAGTATTCTCGGGTTGTTCTGTGTTTTGTTGCCTTGTTTGACTGACTTTCGAATAATTCATTATCATTAATACACAATAATCATTATAACAATATAATTACCAGAACATAATTAAATTATACGAATTATATATATAAATTATATATTATATAAATGATATTAACAATTAATAATATTAAATTGTTTTATGTCCAGAATCTCATTAATCATTTTTTAAATTTGAACAACGAAATAATTAATCAAACAAAACAATAAAATTTAAATAATATTAAAATAATTGCCGAAAAGTACATACCTACTAAATTGGTCGTTCCCAGAAAGGTTGCTGTATTTACCCGTTGGGAATTTTAAATTATAAAATAAGCTTTTAGTCGACGTAACTAGTGTCCCTCAATCGAAGGCTACATCATCCAACGAGTCAACCTTGACATACAGCGGGGAAATGCAACAAGCGTTATGGGAACGTTTAATTTAGAATATTTCAACAATGCAATTACTTTAATGTTATCTAAATATCATTGCTTAGTTCAATAAATTTTTTTGTAGTAAATATTAATAATGTTTTCCACTAAAAATCAATCGTGACATTAAATATATTTAAAATAATACATAAAGTTTTTAAAGTCCTTTCACCGAGAGTTGATAAATATTATGAAAACGTCTCGAAATAGCGACTGTCGCTTAATTATCGCAATCTGTATGACGGACGTAGCTTATTGCCGCGCGCACTGGGTTCTGTGGTACGTGGCACGCAGCTGTTGTCAAGTGCAACGTTTTTAGCGCCGTGATCAGACGACTACCAGACCAATTTGAAAGGATACAAATTTAAGATATTTTTTTATAGAAGTATAGATCTACTATTTCTTTAAATTTCAATACCAAAAAATAATTAAAAGGGCTCAGTTTATGAGGAGAAAACAGGGGAATTCGAAACCGCAATTTTTACGAAATCAATGCTGTTGTCCCTTTCGCTCGGATTTTTCGGTAGGGGCAGCATCGAGACGGCAATAGATTTATAAATATCTAATATTCGGTGCTAGGACACGCTCTTAAGAAAAAAATTTAAGGAATAAAAAGGTTAAAGCTTTAAAAAAAATTAAAGTTTAGACTCGGGACGACTTCATTTTCAAAACACATGACAAACGGTCTTTCTATCCATTTACAGATTGTAAAGTTATAGCTGCTTTAACACGAATACCAAAAAACATTTTGAAAACTTCAGGCTCTTCTCGCGGAGACTTTATCGGATTGTTCCGAAGTTTCGAACAGAGTTCTTGTTCATGGTCATGGAGACGTCTGCTAGCTATGAGCTCAGCAAACGTACGTACGTACGCAGTACGTTTGTTAAGCTCGTAGCTAGCGGACGACTTT
This sequence comes from Adela reaumurella, assembly GCA_009867175.2. Taxonomy (NCBI): domain Eukaryota; kingdom Metazoa; phylum Arthropoda; class Insecta; order Lepidoptera; family Adelidae; genus Adela; species Adela reaumurella. The sequence goes on from WYDE02097619.1 coordinate 8,873, forward strand.
GTGACCATGAACAGGAAGCTGTGTTCGAAACGTCGGAACAATCCGATAAAGTCGCCGCGAGAAGAGCCGGAAGTTTTCAAAAAGTTGTTCAGCGACCGCGGTAATTTAAAAAGTATTTACGGATATGAAAGTTGAAGTTTAAGAAAGATTTTTTAATTCAGTAAAAAAAATTGCAGGACAAACGTCAATTAAATCATTTTTACTCTATTGAATAGGACATTTGATTCATGCATTAATTTTTCCGTCGAGGATATTTTACAAAAGTATAAGTTAAGAATTACTTCATAAAGACTGATCACTCCGAATCCAACAAAATATGTTTATATTAGAAATACTACTAGATTATGTATATACTTAGGTATTTTGGTCAAAAACAGAAAACAGTCCCGCGCGGCAAGCGAGCCCTGGTGGGCGGTGTGGCGGTGTGAGGCGAGGGGACCGTCGCCGCGCCGTTGCACCCCGCGCTCCGCCCAACCCCATTGTCGCTGCGATAATTATGCCGTTATAACCGGAATAAAAATAAAAATAATAATTATTTACTGTGTAAATAGATGCATCCATATCAATTCTATCAAACTATTCTATTATATTTTTAATGGTACTTCTATCATGTCATGAAGTAGGTGGGTCTTCGTGCTTTACATCCTGCTTGACATCTTGTCCGAATACCTTGCGAAATGTGGTGTTCGGTGTTGAGCTGTAATTTACCGGAGTTCTGATTGAGATTGCTCTGCTTATCCCGATTGTCGGGATTCAGCGTGAGTGATATGTATGTATTTATGTACATATCAATTCTAATATTTTTTTTTCATTTTTTTAATTTATCACAATTGCCGCCTAAGGTAAACGAAATTTTATATTTTGATCAAAATATGCATGTTACTCTTACTGGTACATATAAAAATATTGTTGGATTCATAGTAATTAGTCATCACGAAGTGGTTCTTTATGTCTATGCAAAATTTATAGGGCGGGCAAATTAATGCTTTGGTCACCGTCACATAAGCTCCTTATTCAATGGAGTATTTGGTATGTTACTCAAATTTATTTAAATTGAAATAAACTTACCCAGAAAGTGAGTTTGAGTTGGACATGGGCGGGCTGTTCGACTCGAAGGGTTCTAACGGCTTCTCATTGGCGAGGGACAGCCTGAGCTGATGCCCGAAGGACGCCAGGTCCTCTCTGAATGTGTCGGACCCCGGCGTCGTCGGCTTCTCGCCTTCCTCGCACAACTCAGAGCTCGCCATTGCTTCGGCATCACCCTTAAGCGGTGCTTCTTCAGACGATTCCTCGTCCTTATAGATCTTGAAGTACGCGATTGTCAAGTAGATAACAGATATCACGAAAGAGGGTATCGGGATTGCCATCGCGTACACGAGGTTGAGCGTGTTTTGCCACATGTCCAGGTCTGACATGACCAGGCCAGGGTCCACCTTGCTGTAATAGCACGTGAAGTTGGTGCCGACCGTCCGGTATTTCCCGAGGAAAACGGTGCAGTTAAGCATCGGGGGGTAGCCGCATCCCTTCACGTTGGGAAACAAACGCGCTCCAGTGAAATACCACTCCGAATCGTTACCTTGGAGGCCTGTAGGTGGTGGTTCCGGGAGCTCACCTCCTTCTGGTGAATCAGGGTATGCGTTGTCCGCCGAAGCTTCGTAGCTTTCGTAGTCATAATCCCTGATCGCGCGCTCGACACGCGCCAGCACTTCTCCATTCTCATCCTCGAGGTCGCTGGCATTGTAGTACCCTAGCTTATAGTTTACGCGAATTTGCGTGCACTCGTAGAGGTCCTTGGTGCAACCCTCCCGACAGGAAGCCCACGAGCAGTTGCTGGCGCCGTGCAGTGTCTCCACGGTGGCGGTGACGCACGACGCGGCCACCGGATCGAACTGCATGAAGATCGTGGTGAAGGCAGGATCTATCACGAAAGGCACGAGGAACAGGAACGCGAAGAGGCTGAAGATTGCGAGTAAGATGAAGGTGGCGGTCGTGTAGAAGAGGAGTTTCTGCGCGAACGTCTGCTCAGGGACCTTTTCTTCGTCGGCCATGGTGGCGAGGTCTGTGGCGGGCCGACCATATCGCTCAGCTCGGCATCGCGTCTACCGCGAGCCCGCCGACTCAGTCTCGTTTGGCATGTTGAGGTCAGCTTGAGGAGGACGCAACTTGTGTACGGGTCTATAGAGGCGGCGGCGGTGACGTCATCTCGCTGCTTGACCCCTTACTGAAAGTCGGATTTCATGAGAGAGATAGATTTCTACAGGTTTACTACTTTTTTTCAATTTTTACCTTTTTCTACTTTCTTTTGAGTTCGAATAAAAAATTTCAGTACTTTGCCAAGGTCTAATTCAAAGTTTTTATAATTCAAAGTCTAATTAGTTTTGAAAAATTGTATTTCAGTAGAGATTTGAAAATATATCTACAGATTGTAAACATAATTTTTATAAAAACATTTTTAATTGCATTCAAAGCTTGGGTCGTTCGACTACACGAGTGCACAGTTCGTTTTCTCCGAGATTTTATTAAGTAATTAAGTTTTGCGCTATTCCGGTGAAGTTAGCCTTCATTCGGCCCGTGCCAAGTTATGACGAGAGAGTTTGTAGGAAAAATGCAATTTACTAAGAGAAATTGCTCGGCGATTCGATCGATATGCTTCAATGCAGAGCAGGGGCCGAATTATCAAACTCGTCGTGTTACTCGCTGTGGGCGATATCAACTGTCACTCGAACTCGCGCGCTGGGTGGTGATCGCGAAAATTGTCGACTGTAGTCTCGCTGGAGACGAGATGTCCGTGCTCACTCGCACTCGACGTCAA
>WYDE02097730.1:0-11683 GCA_009867175.2 Adela reaumurella
TATATAAAAGTATTCATTTCATTATTTTTTTTAAAAGTATCCAACAAATAAACATTGCATGGTGCATAATATATTTCTCTTACAAATTTCCATAGATTATGGAGCTTGTTTTTTGCTTTTTAGTTGATATTTTTTATGCAGTCGGGTTTTTTGTTTTTTTTAATAATTTAATTTATTGATGGAAAAATACATCCACATGGACAGTCCCTGCACCCTCCGTCCCCCTGTGGACAATCGTGGATATTTGCCGACCCCCTTCCGACTGTAGAGCGACTTCTCTTGTAATCCTGTAGCTCATCTCTCCGATGGCAGAGTGTGTCCTCCTGCTATCCTCTTTGCTCGTCACTCTGTCTTCTATTGTACTCTGAGGATATAGTATGTGATGCAATGTGCGGTGGCAGCGTGCGGACATCATCAACGCTGTATACGAGCCGACGGACGCGGAGTGCGTGAACGCATGGCACGACGAGGCTGAGGAGGAGGAGCTGGCCAACGCTGTGAAGGGCGCCGTCATCACCGAGCTGCCGGCGGACCAGGACACGCCCGTGCCGCCGTGAGTATAATACAGAGCACTCAAGATGATCTATGTATGCCCATTCAAAAAGTTGATCAAATAAAAAAATTATGGACGAGAGGATGTCTACATGTCTGTCCTGCTAATTTACTGTGCATTTTGTTTGAATACGTTCCAGAAAACGGTAGTTAATGTTGTGGTGCAGTACCTTCTTCAATGTCGCTGCACAAAGATTCTCTGCTTGAGCCATTATCGTATTATGGAGGAACATACGCAGTCTAACAACTTAAATTTGTAAGGGAGACACATATTAGCGTAACCAGAAATGGACCTTAGGTATATCCTGTGTCCCAGCTAAATGAATGTGTACCAAGTTTTATCGAAATTGGCAGCTCGGTTTGAGAGTTATGGAGGAACATACCCAGTCACCCACCCACATACATGCAGAAAAGATATTTCTAAAAATCGTCAAGTTAGTGTCGGTATCATGCATGGTGCCATAAATGTGATATCTCTTAAAAAAAAGTAACTTACTGCATGACCTTCCTTTATTGCTTTATTATTAGTATTGATGAAAAAAAAAAATTGAAATAGAAGGAGATTATGTAGAAAAATAATTTTTTTGCACATTTTTATCTACATTTTTAATGTAATAGCCTGAAATTATTGCAGCCTACCCTCTTAGCTTGCTAAGTCTGAACTTAAAAACCCTGCAACTCTGCGCGGATATTGGATCCTTGTGTGCATTCTATCGTCTGTACCACGGAGAATGTTCCAAGGAGTTGCACGACAACATCCCTCCACCCCATTCTACCACCGCTCCACTCTTATCAGGTTGTCAATACTTCCTCACACTGTAGATATCCCCTCTGAGGACATTGATCCTGTAAGTACTTATTTATTTACAGGTTCTTTATAGGAATTATAGCAATTATAGGAATTGCAGGGTTGCCAACCTGAGAAATAACAGATATCCCCCCTGAGGACTGATCCTTTAATTCCTTATTTATTTACAGGTCCTTTCCTATAATTGCAGGGTTACCAACTTGTGAAATAACATTATATTGGCGCACCAATTTTAGGCACTTGCACCCATGCCAGTTGTCTATTTAAAAAAAACCTATTCAGCCGACACGGTATTCGCAGCCCTCGTAATTTGAACACCCCTGGGTGCCGTCGGGTTGGGCTACACCATTGCGTTAGTCTGGTGTGCGCCATGTGTCACACTTCCCATTAAAAAAGCCAAAAACTTGTAAGCCAGATTACGTAAAGAAGAACTCTTTGTTTACGGAGCCCATGCACTATGTAAACATTTTTATATTTAACGCGAACTGACGTAGACAGAAATAGTACTTCCTCATTGTCTTGAGTTTATGAACTAAGGCGTGTTTAGATTGGTTAACGGGAAATAACTCTCGAAAACGTATTTAAAAGTTACATTGTGTAAAAATTATTAAAATAAATTTTTGTATAAGAGGCAATATATCATGGTTCGCTATATATCTGTATACCAGCAGATATATTATTGACTGAGCGAAGCGAAGCCAAGGCTAGTACTCGACTAGGGTCAAAACACTTTTGGCGCCCATTTGTTTGTCTGTTTGTCCGCGCAACTCCTAAACGGTTTGACATATCGGGCTGAATTTTGTAGATTCAATCGATACGTCAATAGCTTACCACACACCAATTATTAACTCACATAACTATTTATTAATAAAAAGGAGATTTTCAAAATGATGACAACCTTACACCACAATCTGAACCATCATGATTGATCTCAACATGCATCACCAACTGACGTCGTTTCTCCATCGCGCCGCCTCCATCTAGCTATTTCCGTCTCTCTGACCAGTCTCCCTCTCTCTTTGTCGGCAGTAAGGAGACGATGGACCCCAACGTGAAGGGCATCCCCGACTTCTGGTTCACCATCTTCAAGAATGTGTCGATGCTTAGTGAAATGATGCAGGAGCATGACGAACCAATTATCCAGAAATTGCTTGATATTAAAGGTGAGTTCTTTGACTGGTATTTTGGAAGGTGTGAAGAGATTTATGCTCTGAAACTGAAATACCCCACTTATAAGGGTAAGATTATGTTCTTAAACTGAAATACAAACCACTCTTATAAGGGTAAGATTTTTTTCCTGAAACTAAAAAATCTTATAAGGGTTATGCTGGGTTATGCAGCATTATGTTATGAAACCGAAATACTTCTCTTGTAAGGGTAAGATAATATTTTCAAATTTAAATACAGACCTCTCTATTCGGAAACTGAAAAATCACTCTTGTCAGGGTAAGATTATGTTCTTAAACTGAAAACCGCTCTTATAAGGGTAAGATATGTTCTGAAACTAAAATACTGCTCTTATAAGGGTTAGATAATAAGGGTAAGATTATGTTCTGAAACTGAAATACCGCTCTTATCAGGGTAACATTATGTTCTATAATTGCAATTACATATAATGAAATCACAGATCACCAAAGCTTTGAAAAACTTGACAGCCTGGTCGGACTTATTGTTTCATCTGGTATAACATCTCGTCTAAGAACTTAAATAGTAAACAATGATGACACTGAATATCACCAAGAACTGAGTACTGATGTCAAACTCACATGCACTACCAGCTGATGTACCTTCCTCTTTACCTCAAAGAAGCTCGTCGTGTCACCAAGGTATATAATGTTTGTGTTTCCATCGGCAGTGCAAATGCACGAGGAGCCAATGGGGTTCACGCTGGAGTTCCACTTTGCCGCCAACGACTACTTCACCAACAAGGTCCTCACCAAGGAGTACTCTATGAAGTGCAAGCCCGATGAGGAGAGCCCACTCGAATTTGAGGGACCGGAGATCTATTCGTGTCGAGTGAGTTCAATGTTTTTTGTTTCAAAGTAATTGGGCGAGTTTGCAGCACCCGTAATCGGCGGGCATTTATGAAGTCATGTGTGATGGTGGATAAGCAAAGGAAGTATGTAAGAAGCATGTCAAATAGCGCTCAATTGTCTCTGCTTACCCCTCCAGCGATGAAGCGTGATGGTATGAATGATCACGCAATTGTGTATCATACTTAGCACGAACTCAACTTCAACCGTCACATCGAAGACAAAGCTAAGCTTACCCCTGAATAAGTGTGCGTTCTGATAAATTGCGGAAATACTTCACGCCAGAACAAATCCAGCTGCTCTTCAAGGCGTAGGTGAGGTCATGCAAGTACAGCTCACATCTTTGCGGTTGGGCTGTCCAGTATCAACTTGGCATGTTGGACTTGATACAAAGTCGTGCAGTTCGCCAACTCAACGACTCCCGAGGCGTCTTGTAAACTTGAACCATTCCAGCTCCTTTGACCTTTCTTTTGAGACATTGGTTCAATGTGTTCAACAGCGAAAGATCTGAAGAGCTGTTCGAACAGATCCCGACCTCACCGATTGACCATAGGTTTTTATTTTTTTATGGTTTGCCAGTGTTTGACCCCAGTCATGCTTTCAGCATCGACTGAGTCTAAGACGGCGCATGATGGAGCACCATCACTACTCAACAAGTGCTTGTTGTTGACCCTATTCTTGAAGGCCCCAACAAGTGCTTGTTGTTGACCCTATTCTTGAACGCCCCAACGTTTGGGGAACTGAATCTTAGACGTGCGTATTGGGAATGAGGTCCATGCGTAGCTGACAGGGAATGCATCCTTTTACTGTAGAGTTTGCCTAAAGTGTTGACTAGGCGCTGCAGCATTATTATTTTATCTTCTGCCCTGCGAAACTCTGGATAGCACTACCTCCCAATGTATTTCCTGCTGTGTATTACGTCTTATTATCCTTCAAGAGAAGCGTAAACAGGTTTTGGGAATGTCACAAGGAGGCATTCTGTAGTAGAATATAGATAAGTAGAGAAAGGAACTGGCAGTTCTCGTCCTAGTCATGGCAGAATAGCTGATGAGACCTGAATTAGGACAAAACGTTGTGCTTAATGGAAAACTAGAGTCTGGTGACTCACTAGGTTCGTCCTCAATCGACACCCTCCTCCATTGTATGCATTGCGGCAGGGTTGCGAGATCAACTGGAACAAAGGCAAGAACGTGACGGTGAAGACGATCAAGAAGAAGCAGAAGCACAAGTCGCGTGGCTCGGTGCGCACGGTCACCAAGTCCGTGCAGGCAGACTCCTTCTTCAACTTCTTCAGTCCGCCTGCCATGCCCGACAACCCCAACTCTACCCTTGTCTCTGACGTGCAGGTACCACTCCGTCGTCTATTTGTCTGAATATTACCTAGTGTTTTATGCGTCCTTTCCGAATATTATTTTCTCGATGACATTCTTAATGAAATGGGCGACTGACTTCACCTAGAGTCGGCGGCTTAGCGCTCACTACCTCCTGTGGCGATCACCTACATACGTCTGCTATACTTCCAATTTTATTTAGAACCCAAAGTGTGACCGTAGACAGATTGTATTGGGTGCGACGGGTCTAGTAACCCGTCAGTTTCCCACTTGTTTAAAATTTTGTAGCAACGTTGAAAAGGATTTAATGATGACAATTAATATCACCAAGAACTGAGCTCTGATGTCAAACTCACATGCACTACCAGCTGAGAATCCTCACACGAAGAATGCAACTTGTTTTTGCAACTAAATAAACAATGTTTTCCACATATATGCTTGGTTGTTGACGCAGGCGCTACTGACCACCGACTTTGAGATTGGTCACTACATCCGCGAGCGCGTTGTGTCGCGCGCCGTGCTCCTCTACACAGGCGAGGGGCTCGACGACGACGACGATTACGACGAGGAGGAAGAGGTGAGTCCCGCCACGACTGGACATGTTGTAATGTCAGCGTGATATATGTCATACTGGTCAGCATGACATATGTCATACTGATCATCATGACATATGCCATATTGCCAACATGACAACGTGATCTTCTAGTCTTCTGTCATTGTCTGAGACCACGAACTTGGGTCGGTTAAACCAAATTGACTATACGTGTTTGTTCACCACATTGTATAGAAAGTCCCACGATGACTGGACATTTGTCATAATCAGAGATCAGATATTCCGATGCATATTTACCTAAAGTTGAGTTAAGTAAATATGCATCTGAATGGTTATGCGTTCCCGGAATCTCGGGATTTTAATCCGCAGGATTTTTCGAATTACAGTAAAACCCGGTTAATACGATTCTCAAGGGGTTGGGCTCAAAAATCGTCTTAAGCGGGAAATCGTCTTTAGCGGAAAGATTAAAATATACACTATAGACACTTTAGAATCTGTTTAGTCTATTTCTTACAACAATCAGTTAAACGTAAAACCTACGTACATATATTTAAAAAAAATTATCAATCTTTCCAATCATTAATTCCAATAATTCTTTCACATCTGTAGATTAAAAAATGAATCAATCTTCTGTTGACGTAGGGTTTTCGCAGTAAGTGTTCAATGGAACTTAGTTTGTTAAAGGCGTCATCACTAGATTCTATCGAAGAAAGATATCGCCTTAGGTGCACAACAGCTTCTAGTGCTATTCTGGTGGTTGGAACTGGTACTTCTTCGTCTTCGGAACTATCGTTTTCGTTTTGATGTTGTTGACCAGTGTTGTCGCTGATTGTACGCGATTCAGTTGTAGCGATGTTGTCGTCTACAGAAGCGTACATAGCCTGTAAACTCTTGAAAGGTCGAGAGGTCGGGCCGGGCGCGCGGGAGTGAGTGTGTGGCGCGGGGGGCGTGGAGCGGCGATGTTTGGGACAGATTAAAAGATGTCTTAAGCGGGGTTTGGGGTCGTATTAAGCGGAAAAAATTGTTCTTAAAACTGAGGTACAGTGTTGGGATCGGCCTGAAAGATCGATTATGCGGGGAATTGTATTAACCGGGATCGTATTAAGCGGGTTTTACTGTAAATACTTTTAAGAAGTCACTTTCATACTATGCGTCAGGCTTTAAGGCATCAGCATCCCATAATTTAATTTTGAAAAAAGTATTATAAGATCCTCTTCCATACTTTTATGGCCAAAAACAACTTTAGGTAAATATGCATCTGAATATCCGATCTCTGGTCATACAGATATAATGACATGTTACAATTATCTGATAATGTCAGCATGATATGTCATAATATCAACGTGATTACCGAGAGGGGGGAAGATTATTTTTACAAAAAATTTCTTTACATAATAATATGTCTAGTACCTTGGAGTGACGGGTGATAGTATCAGTGACTGACAGTGTCGAATGAACATTACGGTGATGGTACACGTATAACACTTCTACAATTAAACTTGCACATAATAACAAATAAGTTGTGTATTCCATTATACTTGATGACACGCTTTTACGCAGGGCTATTCTGCATACACTGGTTCTAATTTTACAGGGGGTGTTTTTTAATGGCATGCGTCCTTTTAATGTCTTCCATGTCACATATGTACAAATTGTCACAATATCCGACACTATTAAAACCAGTGGATGTCCGATTATTGGAATGTTCGGATTATATATTATAGGTAAATTCATTGTGATAAATCACTCTCGTAGCCAATCTCGGACACTTTCTTCTATCTTTCGGAAATTCAAGCAAAAAAGTCTCTTTCAAAATCTTAAGATCATAATACGACCAGTGCGCTCCTGGTCTTGACGTACAAAGCAGGGGTGGAAAATGGTCGGTAAAAGTCAGTGTTTTTAACTGAGGTCAGTTTTTTTTTTAAATATACCCAGTATAGACAGTATTTCAAGGATCATGGATCACATTCACACAAAACTGGTGTGGTTTCTGTAGATTGAGGTGGTAAATATGTGAATAATTGCAATAGACGAAAAGTCTTTATTCTAGAGATTTAGAAGTAAATAATGGTATTATTTTAAGAGGGTTTCAGTCAGTTAAATCAGTATTTTTATCCATAGGATCAGTTTCCACCCCTGCGAATGGGAAAGTTGGGCTTAAACGGTCGCGAACCCTGTAAGCTCTTAAGCTGCCCTTGGCGAGACATGCTGGGAATATTGGTTTATGGGAGACTCGCATTGAAGAAATTCACCGACGCACCAGTAGTAAATGTTGTACACCTGGCGGCAAAGGAAGAGAAGGTGTTGAGCTAAGCTTGCAATGGCTTCACCGAACATATCCAGGCCCATTGGCAGTAGAGGAGGGTATCCATCGTGGTCGGGACCACCGGGCAGCCGCTCCAGACTCCATCATGCACTACGTTTCGGCTCGCTGCAAGCCCTCTTCATCTAGTCTGCGATAACTAGTATGTGGAGAATTATTATTGCCGGTCCCGCCTTCGACCCCCCTCTTTCTACCTATCCATATACTGCAGGAGGCATCCAGTCATGCTTTTGAAACTCTCTCTTTCTGACTCTCGCAAAAGGCATTGAGCTGGACATGTAAGATGTAGGGATGTCAGCTGTAGAGTGCACACGTCTTATGCTGGTGATCTTGGACAGGCAAGCAAAGCGTGGGGAGACTGCCCGCCAGGAGGGACAACGAATCCTGGTACGTCGCGGGTGAACGATAGATCCGTGTTGCCGAATGCTGGGAGAAATGGAAACAGATTGGAGAGGGGATATGTACGGATGTATGGAGGATGCATTGAACGAAACTAGTTCATTAGAAAACCTTTTATGTCAAACAGTGCAAAAGTCTGCATAAAACGACGTTATGAAATCGTGCGATAAGCCTAATAATGCTTATGGGCTGATTCTCCTCCATACTTGCTTTGTAGGATTAAAAACTCATCTATAAACACTAGTTTGACAGCGGTACAACAGTAGGACGCGCTCTACTTTCAGTATTTTGATGAGATGCGCGAAGAGGAAAGCTTCAGGTTCAAAGACTTGCCCGACGAGACTAACTTGCCCGAACTGCGGTTCATGGGGCAGCCTCTCAAGTGCAAACGGGTGGAAGTCCCGGACGGCTCCAAGGAGGAGCAGCATCGCTATATCGAGAAAGCCTTGAGAGGCATCCTCAACCGTAACAAGGTCGGACTGTTACGTTTTTTTTTCGCCATTTGCTTAAGTTTTTTTGGGGATATGCGGAGAGCATGCGTAGAGTAGGAACGTAGGTACACCTGTGTGAACTAACGATTCCTTTTTGTGGTGAATTTCAGTGCAGTCCAATTCTCTATTGTTGAAATATATTACTACAGTGTCATTACATCCAGCTATCAATGGGTCTAGTGCTGTAGGCTATGTAATCGGTCGATGCACTGAACCAGCCAGATGTAGAAGGTTAAATTTCGCTAGTTCAGTCTTTGTGTGATGCTTTTTATCGCTGGGTCAAATGATATACACTGTGTGGACCAGCGTTTCCCAAATGGTGGGATGTGACCCAGTATTGAACCACAAAAAAAAATACCGGGTCTCCACGTCTCGCAATTTCTGACGACCATGCGACTGTTAGGTGCCACACGTACTTTGATCCTATCCAAAGGGTCATGAAATTTCAGTCTTTTGTGTAGGAGGGTTAAGCAAGATTTTCAACACGGATGTTCCTCAATAATATATTAGCCAAACTGGAACCGAGAATAAAATTAACATCTTTTGGGTTGCGGAGTAGCCTGTTAGGTGAGGGCACGCCTCGTACTCAAGACTTTGTGAGTTCGATACTTTGTATGCGCACGGTTTTTCCATATTTTAAAATCTCTGTTATATTTTGTATCAAAATTACAGTGCACCCGGTGAAGGAAAAGACCGTTAAATTATTTGCTTCATTAAATTTTTGTAAAATTATTCTAGAATACATACATGAAAACGAAAACTAATACCCATTCAAATATCTGTTGTTTTTACCTACACACCAGAACAGGTACCTACTAAACTTAATGGCTCACAAAGGAGAATCATATAAATAACCGGGTCATGGGAAAAAAAAGTTTGGGAAACGCTGGTGTAGACAACTGTAGAAGAGTTAAGTTGCTATTACTTTGCTCAAGTCTTATCGGTTTTCACATTTAATTGTGACTAATTTTGTAATCAGTTTGTGTAGGCTAAGTTCTTCGGGGCTTTTAGAAGGATTATTATAGGTCATTGGAGAAACGGGTAACAATTTGGACGGGGATTAGTAAGTAGGCAAGTAGTATTCCCTCCCCGAAAATAATGATATGGCACGTATGACTTACTTTAGGTGTTGAACTAGTACCGAAAATATTAATAGGAAATAAGAATAATACGTTTTTTTTTTCAGTAACCTTCGAATCTGTTTCAATACTTGATTAGGAATGCCATTTTTTCTCCATAATTTCACAGTTATTATGGCATAAAATGCAGTCATTTATTGTGGATTTTTCTATGCGTGTAACTTTTTTTTGGCATGTACATTTTTTATCGCAACACCAAAAGTCCATTTTGAAATTCCGGAATATTACTTCATTTGTGAAATTTAAACCCTCGGAAGTGCTGAAAGTAGAGTTTGTCGCGTCATTTATGTCTTTTTTTCTTTCTTTCTTTTGCAGCCATTTTATTTCCCCTACTGCTGGGTTCAGGCCTCTCTCATTAACATGATATAAAATATTTTAGTCATACACTTCCATAGTGACCAACCGGCTTGGAAGTGGGTTTCTTCATGATGTTTTCCTTCACTGGAGTGTCAGCGGACATTTAGCACAAATTCTAAAGTTATAAATATTGTGCTCCCAATGGGTATCAAACCCGTATCTCCCGCTTGAGAGGTGTGCTCTTGCCCGTTCAGCCAATCTGACACATGACACATGTATTATCCCATTTTAAGATTTCAAAATGATTACCCTCTATAGCGCGTGGGTTTTTGTAGTGTGAGGTTGCATTTACTCCTTTAGCAAATCAAAAAGAATGTTTGAGTATTAAAAATTTTATTATAAATTTTCTATCTATAAAATAAATTATGATAATTTTATGGGTTGGTCCGTAGTAAGTAAAATTGTAAATGGTTACCAAAGAGAGATCGGTGGGCCCTTGAAGTTTTCATCTATAATTCGTATATCGACGAATACTACATAATGAATAATTATATATGGATTTATTCTATTTTATCTACTTTTTAATATATAGGTATACTACACTAATTAGGGTGGAGGGAGGTGTGGCAAAATCTCCATTAAATGTGTACTTAAAATTACCTAAAACCACCAGTGAAGGAAAACACCACGATTAAACCTATACCAACAGGAATGTGTTGTAAGTGTAAAAAGGTTGATAGGAAGCGATTGTCGCTGGCAGTAAGTCCACGTGCTAAGCAGAAAAGTGCATATTTAGCTAGTCTAAAAGAAGTATGTTCTCCACAAATATTGTTTTTGCATGGTAGTATTACGAAGTAGAAGTATGCTTTTTGAAAGATTAGTATGTGGGAGTTCCAGATGTGCCAAACTTTATTTTGAAGGACAGCTGTTGTGTCGTATTATATGTAATTGTAGTTAGTAATTTTTGCCAATGAAGGCAGCGGTTCTTAGTCTTATGTTCTTGTTGTGGCTTGTGTACGTATTCCTTGCGCGTTGTATGCACAGATTTTGTATGAAAAGCGGAGCAGCGCCCCTAGCGCATTTATTGCAAACTACTATATTTTCATACAAAATCTGCACGTACAATGCGTACGTATTGCGCACAGAAAACTCGTAATAAGCCCACTGTTAGACAGCATTTCTTTATTCGAATTTAATGCAACATGAGCATCCTCCCAACGTTTTAAATTCCAAGTTTTGACTAAGAACCGCTGTTTGGTCAAGGAGGCCAGAATAGAAAGTATTTTTATTTTGGCCTCCTTGAAATAAAACATACTTGTCGCACTGAAGAGATCTGAGATATCTAGCGACAAGTACATTCATTGCTCTGCATATGAGATATGAACCAGAGGCCTCTTTCAGGTGCAGATTCAGTGTTTTTGAACTTTACAACATTATACAAGGTCTTTCATTAGGCGCTTCCTATCTTTAAATTTAAATAAAAGAAAGTGTGTGCGAGTTATCATAATTTTTTTTTTATTTGTTTGAAAGGCCTATCGATGCCATTATGTGTGGAAAATAACATCGCTAAAATGTCCGTCGCGTCTTCTCTGGGTGGTGCGCATCCGAAATGTCCAATTTCTATTACTCTGTCGCAAAATATGGCTGAATTTGACCGATGGCATGGGTTATGTTGGCTTCGAGGGCCGCTGTGGTTTGTGGCTTATTCGCATAGACCTGCGACTTAAGAAAACCCCACAAGAAATAGTCTAATGGGG
>WYDE02097841.1:0-11682 GCA_009867175.2 Adela reaumurella
TTAAAGTCAAGATAATGTTAGAAAAAGCTACAATTTCGAAACTAAAGGAGTATTTTGGAGAATTTAGTACCATTTAGGGTTAAGTTTGTGATTTTTTTTTACATATTCATTGACATTAATTTAAAAATTTTTAATTACGAGTCACTCCTAAATATAATCAACTATTAACGGTATTTTTTAATATATGTATTTTTGAAATTCGTTAAACAAAAATTCAATACGAAAATGTGACAACATTTAAAAAGAAAACACAAATTTAGCCTCTCGCTGTGGGATAGCCGTCTTAAATCATGATTCAAAAACCCAGGAGCGACGACCTGGCCATGCGCACTAACAAGGTCAGCTCGCGAGGTGAGATCAGAATCAAATCCAGTAAAGTGAGAGCTACAAATATGATAATATGTGGGCTGAAGAGGCAGAATCTTGATATTTAAAGAACCAGTAATGGTGAGATGTCTCCGAGTTCTGTAGTCATCTTTGACAAGACGCTTGTTGAAATCTTCCAGTAGTACCGAGTGTGAGTATTGAGGAATATACATACTCTTAAAGAAGCAGTTAAAAATAGTTAAAGTAATTAATTTGGGGCGGGCAGTATAGAAAACGCCGAGAAGCAAGTTAGAATGGTTGAACGTTAATTCTAGGAGAATATATTCCGCAAACCCAAAGTATTCGGAAGGAGATTTTAATGTCGTTTTATAGGGAATATTACTCCTCACTTTAGAACTTGTGCTAAAATGGCTGATGACACTCTGGTTAAGAAAAACATCGTGAGGAAACCCACTTCCAAGCCGGTTGGTCACCGTGGAAGTGTATGACTAATCATCTCATAGCATATAAATGAGAAATGAGATAGGCCTGTACCCAGCAGTGGGGGTGAATAAAATGGCTCATGCTCACTAGTTCACCAAATTAGTTCAACCATTGAACTAAATAAATAAATAAATATATGAACTAGTGAGACTTTTTTGTCACAGTAGTTCAACTACTTATACATTTCTTTAACGGTTGAACTACTGATTCTCTATGGCTGAACTCATTCATTATTTTAAAATTCAATTAAATCAAAATTTTTAAATCAAACTAAAGGCTATGGCTGCAAAAGAAACAGATTACTCCTAAGGTATATAAGAACTCCAACCCATCCTCTCCCATTTAGATCTTTTTTTTTTTGCCCAAGCTTAAACGGAGACGCTCGCTCGCTCGGACAATTATTGATTCATTCTTTTTTTTAATTCATTTTTACACATTTTTAAGGAACAGGGAAATATTTCGGCTCAATTTTTGCCGTCATCAGTTCCAAAACCCAATTGATAAATACAATAATGATTATTATATTTATCAATCGTGTTTTGGAACTGATGACCGCAATAAATATAATAATGGTTATTATATTTATCAATCTTGTTTTGGAACTGATGACGGCAATAAAAATAATAATGATTATTATATTTATCAATTGTGTTTTGGAACCGATGACGGCCAAAATTGTGCCGAAATATTTTCCTGTTCCTTAAAAATGTGTAAAAATTTAAATAAATATAAGTAAAATAAGTAAGTAAAAAGTAAATATAAGTACATAAAAACAACAATCGTTGGTTTTTATAATTTTTTATTATCTTTCTTTTTTTAATGCACTGCCTTATATACACGAGTAATGATCAAAATGACAAGAGCGTCGTTACCTAAATTAAATCAGTCCTCAATTTGTAATGCGCCAGTAACCATTTGCAGTTAGGTTATCTATGCGTAGGTTTAATCATTTGTAATAAAATTATGCAGTGTATGACGTGCCAGTTCTTTTAAACTATCTAATTTTGCGTCATATCTGTTGTATGAAAAGGCTCCTGTTCTTATTAGGAACAATAAATCGCACACGAAATTTATACATACGTTTATTACGATACACAAACGGCCGTCAATAAAATTCTTTACTGCACTGCCATCAGTTTTATGTATGAGGTTAATATTGAAAATATTTCCACATGTTTATTCAGTTTGTGATGAATGTTTTTCATCACAAACAACCTGTTCCTTTTTACCCGACTACGGCGAAGCAAAAGGAAGGGTCGGCAATTCCATTCTTCGTGTGCTTCTGAAGAAATACATTGTTGGTACATATTTAAGAGAATGCTTCATCACTCTCACTCCATACAAAAAGCCCTAGTTTCTCACACCCTCATTTTGTGGAATTGATTCAAAATCTATTTGGGTTTTCAAGACCAATAACTATGTTCATATAGAATTAGAAAACTGAAAATGTGTTTACTGTAAGAATTATGAAGCTATAAACTTCGCGCATTTCACGTAACTTGTGAAGTAAATATCTCTACACTAGAAACAAAGTTTAAGAAATGTAATACTATAGATACCTAGAATATTTCCTTTACACTTCAAATTAAAAATAATTTCCTGAATAACTTCTGAGGATTTCTCACAATCAAATAAGAGGCAAACCCCGTTCTCTATCTTTATCTCCCTATTTTGTAAGAGCGTTAGTTGAAATAGGCATACTTTTTGCTGAGTTGAGGCCGCCATGAAGCATCCCCATAAGTCGTCGCATTAGAGTATTGTTCACGTAAAAATTTCCAGTTCAGTACGATAAATACTTATGAGTCCTTTTACAGAAAGTATGGTACCTACTCGTGTCTACTCATATAGAGAGATTCTTAAAATATAATCTTACAAAATTATGGTACATGTAATTTTTTTTGCTAGCAACCAAATTATTTTCTTAATATTTTGCTTGAAAAATTATCGGTTTTCACAAAGAGCTTTGTGGGTGAAATTAATATTTAAAAAATAATACAATGTTAGTTTAAATATTGAATTTCCTTTTTGTACAATAAAGCCTTAGTGCACAAAGGTATACGTTTTATTTTATTGTTGTAAAAATTATCGTCGAGTTTACGAATATAATTTTGAGGAAATTTTTGTTTTATTTTCCTTGCTTAGCATGCAAGTCGCTTACTGAATCTTAATCAGAAAAATAAATTAAAAAATACGGCTACAAATTGAAGTGAACACGTCAGGTCCGGGTGGCGAAGTTGATATCGCAGTGGCAGCTAAGGCCAAAGGTCCCGGGTTCAAACCCCGGTTCGGACGTTTTCCTTTATATTTCTTCCGTATTTTTCTGATTAAGATTCACATCTGACTTAATTTAATTGTGCTGCGGTTTTCACATAATGATTCAGTTACATCCTGTATGTGCTCTTGCATATCCCTCTATCACTATCTCCCCCTACGGACACAAGCTGTGCTGTCACGTGACAGCCCCACTGCGAGGTTGCTATCTCTCTCGCCCTCCCACCTACCTCCCGATGGTGGGAGTGAACGAGACAAACAAACATCACAAACACATCGCGGCAGTAGGGAGGTAGGTGTGAGGGCGAAGCAATAGTAACCTCGTAATGCGGCTATCACATGATAGCATGACTTGTCTCAGTAGAGGGAAGCAGGGATAGAGGGCTATGGTACTTGTCAAATTTCATCACGTACACCGAAACTGGCCAAGTGTGACCTTAGTGCACCGGAGCGCACCGGGCGGAGCCGCGATCACAGCCAGTGAAACTATATAATGGAACTTCTTCTTACAGTTCAACCGGAGAAAATGCATTCAGATCAGATATATCCTGAAGCAGTGTATCCGACGTCCGCCCGACCCGCCCCGTTGGGATCTGAAGGTATTTTATATTATTTTTTATGGATGTGCGAGACACTTTGCGCCGTTGGTGTTGATTGTTGTGCCGACGACGCCCGAGAGCGTACTTTTTCATACAGGGGCTGTGATAATGAGACTGGTAGTCATCGCAGACTAGCTGAAGAGGGTTTGCTGCGAGCTGAAACATAATGCATGCTGGAGAATTATGCAGCGGTTGTTCGTTAGTCCGACTTTGATGGACACCTTGTTCCCGGATATGTTCGCTGAACCCATTGTAAACTTCAACACTTTCAGGTCACCTCGCTCTGTCGTTGATTTGGTGAACTGCATGTCTTTGTATCGAGTCGGAAAAGCCAAGTATATACAATGAGTAAACAAATGTAATTGTGACCAATTCTTAAATTATTCGTAACTTGTATGTATTGTTATTTATTTCACAATGAATACTTACATTTATGTATGTGTGTTTTTATTTTTTCAGCCACAGCGGATGTCCCGCAAACGGGGTACACAGATGGATACGCCGCGGCGAGCAGTCAAGCGACCGCTCAAAACGTGTACCCTCCTCAATACAACTACGTGGAAACGTCATACGGAGCATCTTACCCAGTTTATCCTAGCAATAGCCAAATCAGTATGCCCTATGACTATCAACAGACTGACAAAAACATATACACTCAAGCGATGGATACTAACATCGACTATAGTACTTACGGAACAAACTACACCCCGTCGCAGTACCCCACGCAGTCGACCAGTGAAGTCCAACATTACTACACTCCTTACTATACGGGCTCCCAAGACTCCAATACTAATGTGACTAACTCTGAGAGCACCTCTCAGTACCCAACTGATAATGTCCAATCCAATATTAATACAAATACCACTCCATATACGTATGCGGCGCAGACTCCGTACCGGCAGCAATACCCGGTATCTTCTGAAGTACCGCCGTTTGCCGTACCTAACTATGCGAGCGACGTTCCGAGCTCAAATCCTCAGGCTGAAATGGATACGAACTTCTCTCAGATGCAGATCTCTGGGACAAATCCGGCCGGAAATGTTAATTCGTCTCATCCGGCGGACATATCCTATTCGCAGACTTACTTCAGCGCTTACTATCTTCAAAATTCTGCTCCGAATGTTGCCACGTATAGCAGACCGACGCAACCGCCGCTCACGAATATGTCTGCGTCTCAACCGCAAGTCGACTACGGCAGCTTGAACTATCCGTACAATGCCGACTCTACACCCGCGTACCGTGTACCTGTACACGAAGATCCGGCCGGACCGACTCACGTACCGTATTACGACAACTCCAATGAACTGCGCCAGAATATTGCACAAACTGCCGTATCGAATGCAACCTCGTATATAGAGTGTCCTCCTGCGATTGCACATAGTTCATACCCTGGGTCGGATGTGCGATACGGGACAGATTTTAGCAACCCTGCGACATCTAATCTGCCGGTCCTCGACCAGCCGATTAAGTCTCACGTTACCGGTCAAGCTTTGTCTGACGGCAGCTCAATGCAACAAATACATCAGCAGTACTCTGGAACGCCGGAAGGCAACACCCAGTTCGACGGTACCGGCCGGTACGTCCAGACGTCTGCCGTCCACCAAAATTCAATCGCCGCGAGTAATATCCCCGGAACTTACCCTGAACAAGTACCGGCTGTGGGCAGTGACTATTCGCATTCTTCGTACCAAAACCATCCCGGGTACTATTTCAATCCAAATACGAGCGTTTACGAGTACAACTACGGCTATCAAAGTTCTACCGTCGACTACAACGCTGTTCAACCTGTCGGACAATCACACGATGAAAATCAGCCTCGCATCCCTCAGAACATTTACACGAATGCGGGAACTCACGAGACCGTACAGTCTCCATCAGCGAAGACCGAGCAACCGACCTTTCCTAGCAACGACAGCGGCGATCAGAGTTATTACAACACTCCCTACGGTTACCAAAGCAACACAAATGCGACCCAAATCAACACGAACGCAACCGTTGACAATGGAGGCAATAGTAGCGAACAGGCTAATACTAACTATTCAGCAGAAGCCAATCATTCGACTTATATGAGCTCTGGAACCTCACGGAACTCCATATCTACGTACTCTAATCAAGGTAATAAATAAATAAATATAGACTTTTCTGCTTAGCAGGAGGCGGACTTATTGCCGGAGGCAATCTCTTCCAGTCAACCTTTAGGTAATATCTTGGTGATATGTTTTCATCGCACCTACTACTACTCGTATAAATTTTGCCAAAAATTTTATAATTCTACATGGCCACGTCGACCACTTTCTAAGTTTTACCTGTTCCATTTTTATTTCAGAGCGACCCAAAGCGAGCACCACTCCAGAAGCCGATCCTCCTTCAATTCCTCTAGAAAGCAAACCACAGAAATCTGAAAGCCCAAAATCCACTGAAAAATCTACCGTGGACCTGTTGTCCGGTCTCGACTTCAGTGTGGAATACAAACCTCTATTGCCTGAGATAAAAGTTCCACCAATTTCGGAACACGTCATCCGGAAGCCCGCTCCCAAGCATACCGTTCAACAGACCATGGATCAACTGATCGAGAAGGACTACAAATCGGAAGAAACGATCGAAAGACCGGCAAAGAAAGATCTTTTCTCTGATCCCAATCTGGTGAACAAGTTTACGCAGGAGGTGAAGATTCTGCAGAAATTAGTGGACGGGCTGACCAACAAAATGCAAAGTGGCATCACTGTCTTGGATAATAAATGGAAGGTTCTTCATGATGCACAGGTACAACAATATATTTTGTTACCAGCTCCGGCTCGGGGATAGGAAAGTAAAACACGAGACAACAAGTTCACTTATTTATTAGTAAAATGCACCAAACACAACTTTTACAGTCACTGTTTACTCAATTAAAACACTTAACAATTTGTAACTGTTTCGGACTATTTCACTTGTAACGCACAATTACACTTCCACTTACTCTCACTCTGAAGTCGTTTGTAGTCACTAGTTAGTATCGCTTGGTTGAGAGAGAAAAACTGACTGCCCTATCGGGAATCAGAACTGTAAAAAAGATGTTAGTCGAAAAACTATCACATCGTTACCTTCACTTTTTTGCGCTTCAAACCGCGAGAAGTCGGCGCCGCCTCAGGCCCGCGCCTTCGGCGCGGGGGGGGGCCCGGGGGCCGGGCGGGCACCGACTGACAGACTAGCAGACGGGGACTGCCAGTTTTGACCGCCAACCGCCGCCGTAAACCTTGCTCGCAGTGAGCCTGGTCCGGGCTGAGCGGAGCGTTCGCAGAAGTCGACGACGACTTTATCTCGTGAGTGCAAACCTTTCCTTAAAAAGGCCGGGTCTGATTCTTCTGTATGCTGACAATAAATCTGACTAGGTCGCAGTGACAACTGGGCTCCTGTGCCCATACTCTGACAGCATACTAGTGCATGTCCTCGTTGCTCTTGACGCCGTCACTGGGCTGAGTGCTCGTGTCGGCGGGGCTGGAAGCTAGAATGGCCTGCTGCTGCTGCTGAGTTTTGGAGTCTCTAGAGCCGGTGCTGCTTTGTTCTCAAGAAAATTTGCAAAGGCTGTAATAGAGTCCTTCTCCTCTGTGTTGGAACTCTGGGCTGGCTTCCTTCTGGGTCCGGGGGCGTCGAACTCGCTGAGGGGAACACGAACGGGTGTGTTAGTATCGACAGAGGCCTTCTGAGGCGAGCTTTGGGTACCCTCAGCCGGTAGTCGCAAGTGCTAGCGATGAGGGGGTTCCCATGGTGAGCTGCACCCTGAAAGAAACTTTTGGAGAGACGCTGGAGGTACTTGTCCAGCGGATTGAAAGCCTGTATGTCTTAGTTCAGAGCATACTGGCTTCTCACAAGACGCGAGTATCATCAGGGTAGTGAGCTGATCCCAGAGCGACCTTCGATGTATCGCACAATAAAACGTAAATTGTTGGGTGCCGGCTGCGAAGATTATAGTGGTGGGTAGGTTCCAGGATTTCTGCAGATGCGGGTAGTTTTTCAGTTTCGCGTTCCATAGTCAAGAAGGACCCTGCGCACACGTAGCTCACGGCCTCCTTTTTCTTGTCTGGTACTCTTGTTTTTTCTGGTCTAAGTTTCAACAACACTGGAGACCAGGACCGTGAGAGTTTGATAAATTGGCATGTTTTGAGATTTCAATGGCTTCCTCCACCAGCCGTGGACTCCAGTGTTTTTCAACTGCCAACATCTCGACTTTGTGGAACCTAATCCAATGATTTCTGCCCTTATTCAATACATGCTCACAGATAGTTGAATTATGATGCTCGTTGCTCTTCACCGCCCTGATGTGCTCTTGTCTCTGGTTTTTATATTGCCGGCTCTTCGTGGGCGTAATCTAACTGGATGTGAAATATAATATTTTGACCAAGCTTAAGAATGCTAAATAAAGTACTAAGAACTGCAGGAGCATGGTATTCATGGTGCTTCTAAACCGTGGCAGGAAATTAATTAAATTTTTTTGAGTAGTGCGTGAAGTTGTTGATTTTACAGGCCAAAGAAAACATTGGACGGTCAAAATCAGCCGCAATGGAGTTTTCCGGGAGCAATGTTGTGACGGAAGTGGTACCGTACGATGATTCACGACTGACACTTAAAGTTAATCCCGAAGTTTATATCAACGCTTCTTATTATAAGGTACCTAGTCAATTATTCGTGAACACTGTTACATCGTAAAAATGACACTGGAATACTACAGAATGATTTCACTTTGCAGCAATTAGCCTCGTGGTGCATCCCATTGGTGATATCAAATCTGCCCGAAGTGCGAGAACACAACACATTTTGGACCGCCGTTCTAGAAAATAAAGTCGCCTGCATCGTTTGTCTTCTTAGCGAAATGGAGGTAAATTTAAGTTTTCTCGCATTCGGTTAACAATTATCCGAGCGGTACTTTAAAATGTTTGCATTCTTACAGCTACAAGGCAAATGCTACTGGCCGACAGCGAAAGGACAAAGCTTAGAACTGGATAACGAACTGAAAGTGACACTAGACGACGCCATCACCACCGTGCACTGGACGGAGCGACGGATGACTCTTGTTCGCAAGAAGATCACTCATTCACTAGTCCACTACCAGATCAACGTGTTCCCTACCAAGTGAGACTTTTTATTGTATCCGTGACCACCTGTTTCGGTCTCTTCAGACTTCTTTAGGCAGTGCCAGGTTACCATCAAGAGAGGACTGCCAAAACTACTTGTCGCGTTTTTTAAGTCAGAAGTCCCAAAATTTCTACAACAACGGGATTATGTCACTACCTACAAGATGGCAAAAAGTCAATGAACAAAATGGCACATATCCATATATTATATACTATAATTAAAATTAAATTGTTTTCTGTGAGTCCAAATTCTAAATTTTCTGTGTAATACTTTATTTTTAATTTTTAGTTTTATGTATTTGTAATTTAATTTCCATCACATTTCAAATTAAACTTTCTATAATTAAAAGTAATAAAGCTTTGAAAAAAAAAATGTCTTGAGTTTTCATATAAAATGCGAAGAAACTTTTTCCTCGACCTAATATGTAAGTAACAACCGAAATATAAACAATTTAAAATGTTTTTTTTTCCTATGATACCGAGGTAATGTTTCTTCTTTCGTTGGAGTTACCCGCGAAGTAAATCCAAGAATTTGTAATGATATTATTTGCTTGTTTATATATGATATTATTGCTTATGAATTTGCTCTTATTTATGATTACTCTTACATACTACAGGACCCATAATTCTTCATCCCCATCATTACGATAGTCCTTCAACATTCTCCCTACTACCTCGTTCTCTCTTTTTCTCCTATTGCATTACAATATTATCTTCTACTCGACACAAGCTGTTAGAGGAGAGATTAGTTATTCCTAACAAACAGCTGATTATACAAAATGTCAAATCCATCCAATAAGAAAACAGACAGGGAATTCTTGCAGGGTTAAACTCTACAGGCGGGAGATTTTAATTTAAACTGACACCTCTATTTTGAAATGAGCCGGTCGTAACATGTCCAGAGCCATTGGCGGTAGGGGAGGGTGCCGATCGGAGATTGAGTTCTACAGCATGTTTGCCATTTTGGCCCGCTTCAAATCTTATCAGATAGTCTGCGACGACTAGGATGCGCAGAACTGTCAGTTGCACTCTCGGCCACCGTCTTTCTACCTATCCATATTCAGTACGATGTCTCCTTGTTAAGCTGTTGCTGATTGTATTAGTGTATTAGATCATAGCAAGCCTGTTCGCCTTTGTTAGTCTTATGAATTTATGTGTGCAAAACAGGGTGGTGAGCGGACCGCTGGTTCTGTTAGTGGACAAGGTGCTGAGCGTGACGTACTCCGGCAAGATGAGCAACCAGCTGTGTCCCGCGTGGGTGCACTGCGAGCGTGACTCGGGGCGCAGCGCACTCGTCGCTCTGCTGACCTTGCTCGTGTGCCAGGTGCGCGCCGGCCAGGTCAACCTCTGCGGTAAGACAATGTATTTACTCGCTCATAGTTGATAGGATGAAAGTGTAGGATTCATGTACAATTAGAGAAAGTACAACTCAAACATGTACATTTTTTTTTCAATGTTGTGGCCACCGTGTGACGAAGGAAGGTGTAGAACTCAGCACTCAATGACTAAACCGAACATATCTGGGCCCATTGGCAGTAGAGATCTGCAGGGAGGGATGCACCTCTAGCAGATTTTTGTGGTACCTGGTGATAGATAGTGATAGTGGTGGTGATAGGTAGAGAGAGGGCTGTCGGGGGCGGGTCCAGCAATAACAATTCTCCACGTACTAGTTATCGCAGAATAGCTGACGAGGGCCTGCAGTGGGCGGAAACGTAGTGCGCAGGGGAGTCTGGCGGCGCCGCCTGGTGGTTCCGACCTCGATGGACACCCTTTTCTACTGCCAATGTGCCCGGATATGTTCGGTGAAGCCATAGAGTGCTGAGTTCAACACCTTCCCTCCTTGTATCTGTACGTCGTGAAGAACCTTCCGTGTATTATCCAAGACATTGATGCCACTTTCCATTGTGTCTCTCATCCCGTCCACACATATCGACAGAATCTTCACCTCTTGCGCAAACTCGTTCACCAGCACACTACTTCAATATCAGTTTTGGTTCGTTTGTCAGCTTAAATTGTCAACTAGCTGATCCGCGCAACTTCCTCTGCGCATGATTTAACGGGAATAACCTGAATACTTTACAGTTAAGAATATCACAACTCCTACTCTTGCCCTTGCCCCTACCCCTACTCTAACTCCTACTCCTACTCCTATTCCTAGCTGACCCAAAAAGACCCCTTGTGCTGTCCACATTTAGTTGTACGTATACAGGCCCGGCTCAAGGAATCTTGGCGCCCTAGGCAAAAGACTGGAATGGCGCCCTTTTAAAAAAAAAAACAACAAAATAAAACACTAATGTCAAAATTAAATGTTTAATTTTAAATCCATTATGGCACACATATGATTTATTAACATAAAGGACACCGTATCCACTTATGCTGCACAGTGAAATATAGAAGCTTTTTAAAATAACACTAAATATGTAGAGCATAAAATCATAAAGCAATGAAAAGTTTTCACTCTTTACTTTATTTAGCTTTATCGTCGCAATTAATAAACTTATGTTAGCTTTATTTTTCTTGCCTTGACTTTAGCAAAACTGGAAACTATTTCCTTTAAATCAATTGATTCAGCTATTTCTTGTTCAATTGATAAAGTTGCCAAACCTACAAGTCTTTCTTGACTCATGGTAGAGCGCAGGTATGTTTTAATAAGTTTTAATTTAGAAAAACTGCGCTCTCCACTGGCCACAGACACAGGAAGTGTCAGCAATATCCTTATTGCAGTTACTAAATTAGGCACGCTATCTATTAGCCCGTTTGCAGAAATGTAATTCAAAACTTCTAGTGGCGTAGTATTATTTGGTACTCTTCTTGCAATAGCTTGCAATTCGGTGCATAACTCGGTTGCATCAATATCCTTGGAGTTTCCGTCACTAAGAGATTCTTCCAAC
>WYDE02097952.1:0-11681 GCA_009867175.2 Adela reaumurella
ACTGACCGCACCCAGCGTTGCTTAACAATCAATAGCGACAGTTGACTGTCTGCACCACTGAGCTATCAAGGCTGACAGTACTTGAAGACTCCCATGTTCTAAGTGTAGGTTACATATTATGGAAGGGAGCGGCTCAGTGCGTCTACGGGTCACTTCGTATACCCATAAATTTGTGACCCATAGAAGTCGGATCAGTTTTTTCCTTGGATCTACACGAACCGATCCGACCATTTAAGCATATATTTTTGCGAGATGAACTCGCGTCAGTTTTTTTTAGATTGAATTATTCTGTTTCCCAGTTAGTTTATGTAAGTTAGATTTGGTAAGGTTTGGTTAGGTTAGATTTGGTTAGGTTAGGTTGGATTTAGTTAGGTTAAGAATCTTAATCAGAAAAATACAGAAAAGAAATAAAGCAAAACGTCCGAACCGGTGTTTGAACCCGGGACCTTTGGCCTTAGCTGCCACTGCCATCATTACGTTAAGAAGTTTAGAAGTGATGGGAATTAGAACCATCAAAACAATCCCCTCCTCTCTCTTCCTCAAAAACACCCAACGGTGATTCGTTCTTTTTACATTATTAATTTTGCGAGGAAGCACAATGTGAATTCATTGCAAAGAAACGTATATTTTCACTTAAGCAGTAAACCTGCGTGCGTATGGGGAAAAAGGGCGAGGGGTACGCACGTGTATTTTCATAAATTTGCAGTGGAAAAAGACAAAATTCCGAAGTTTCTTTTACTTTATGGTCGGCGTCAATATGCAGAGAAAGAGATCTCGAATTTGTCTCTATTTGCGGTGTAACGGTTTCAGACGATAGGACTGTACGTATTATGTAGGTATACTGACCATTACACCGGAAATAGAGACAAATTCGAGATCTATTCTATCATTTTGAAGCCGACCATAGAGTAAGAGGGATTTCGGAGTTTAGGCCCGGACTATAAGCAGTCGTTTTTCTCCGGTTCGGAAGGAAATAAGCCACGCCTCCGGAACGTATTCAAACCGCATTCCAAGGAAATGTATGAATATTGTGCTCGCGGACTACATGCAAGCAGATAGCGTCCGTTCCGGAAAAAAACCTTCGCATGCTCCGGTTTCACTGCACGCGCGGTGCGTTTTTTACAGACTCGTGCGGAATCGGTCGGATTGTAACGAACGTATACAATTCTATGTAGTGGACCACAAGCGCGTCTGCACGTGTGCGGAATTTTGTTGCCATTAAATATTATTGAAAACACCCTCGCTTATTCTATTTATATGGAATGGGTGAACAGAGTATTTCCGTTTAGTCTTCTTTCTTCTTTTATTCACTGCGAAAGCCAAACATAACACTTCAACAAACGATAACGTATCCATTACTCTGGCTAGCCGAGCTCGTGCACGCGTCCTTCACTCACCGTCGCTAGCGACAGAGTGCAGCAATTTTTATTCCGGACTTCTTGTAGTCCACAGCATCCGGAAAGCAGGCGTGGCTTATTTCCCTCCGGACCGAAGGAAAACCTCTAATTCCCGTGTAAAGCGGCATGTCAAGACGATTGCACTGTGCAAACTATACGATAAACCAAACATCGATTTTTTTAAACTGGAAGACTTTCCATACTTACAAAGTTGAATCGTAGGTATTATATTTTGCACTAGTTTTCAACCCTTAGACTGATCTAGTTGGCTTAGCGAAGCTTTACTACTCGACTAGGGTAAAAAAACTTTTAGTGTCTGTCTGCACAACTCCTAAAATGATTTAACTGATTTGGCTAAAATTGTGTAGGTTTGTTCTATACGTCAAAAGCTCACCAAACACAAATTTTCAACTTCCTAAAAGAACTGGCAAGAAACTTCGTTGGAATCTTTTCCTAAACGGTTCGGCCGATCGGACTGAAACTTTGTAGGTTCATTCTATATGTCAATATCTCACCACACACCAATTTTGACATCAAATTTCAAATTTTCAAAGTCCTAGAAGAACTGGCAAGAAACTTCGATGGACAATTTTCAACGTCTATTCCTAAACGGTTTGGCCGATCGGACTGAAATTTTGTAGGTTCATCCAATGTGTCAATAGCTCGCCGTACGTGCACCAATTTTCAATTTCCTAAAAGAACTGTCAAAAAACTTCACTGAAATTTTTTCAATATCCATCCCGAGTATCGCGTAGACTGTTATGACAAGACTGGCGTACATCTCCTTGTTATTTTGGATACATTTTCAAATTTGGATTTCCTACGCGCCCTATTATCTACATAAGGCTATTCGCGATTCATTTATTTTTCATGTTAACTGTATTATAACACAATTATTTGAACTTTGCACTTTGAGCTGTCAAAATTTTTTTGTTAAATCTATCTAAAATGGTCACGAAAAGATCGACCAAGACTTAAAGAACAGTGCCGACAACACGAGATTGGAGACCTTACTCATAGGCGCCGGCGGAAAGGTGAGGAAGCGGGCTGGTGAATTTAATATTGGGAGGATTCAACATTTTCAAAACTTCCTGCTCTTCTCGCGGTGACTTCATCGGATTGTCCGACGTTTCGAACAGAGCGTCCTGCCTACTACCGGCGTAATATCACTCGAGTGAGTGAAGATATTTCAGTCAATCGTATGCGTTAACTCGAGTTCACTTGACACGGCCAGTCAGAAATCGTGGCGATGTCTCTGCACTCGCTCATGTGATAATATCACGGTAGACCCCCTGTTCATGGTCACGGAGACGTCCGCTAGCTAAAAGCTTAGCAAACGTACTGAGCGACTGCGACTTCAGCGACCGCGGTTATTTAAAAAGTATTGGGAGTATTCATTTAATCCAACTTTTTTGACAGCTCGAAGTGCACAGATAAAATAATTGGGTTATAAGCATATGAAAGCAGCATTTAAAAATAAGTTTGTCAACTAATGAATGAATTGACCAGTGACAGGGGCGATGTTCTCGGTGACCTCCGCGTTGGCCGCTTCGCGATATGGACTCAACGTTCACTCCAACATCCTTGAAGGTGGGTCCTTATCTCAAGATTCTCTACATGAAACTGGAACTCCCAACTTTGTCTACGTCTTTTGCAATTGAGCAAAACATTTTTCTCCATACAAATTTAAAATACCTACCAGCTCTCAAAATTTACGGAGAAATGAAAAAAAAATCACCTCCAAAAACTTATGAAATGCTATTGAGTTGTCAGGTATCAATCAGGTACAGAATCACCCCGATATGTCAGTTCAAAAACAATTATGTAAATTAAACACTGCCTAATAAGTTAAACTTTATCGATTGGTGCCATCTTATTTTGCAGCCATTTTATTTGCCCCACTGCTGGGTACAGGCCTCTCTCATTTAGATGATATGAGAGGATTTTAATCACACACTTCCACGATGACCAACCGGCTTCGAAGTGGGTTTCCTCACGATGTTTTCCTTCACCGGAGTGTCAGCCAGCAGCCACGTTTAGCACAAATTCCAAAGTTTTAAATATTGTGCACCCAGTGGGTATCAAACCCGCACCTCCCGCTTGAGAGGCGTGGTCTTGCCCACTTGGCCAATCTGACACTTCTGAATTGGTGCCATGTGTAATAAAATTAAAATAAGTGTATATTTTGTTATAAAATCTTTACTTGGTGCAAATGATCATATACTTTTATAATATAATACTCCATTGAACAGGGCACTTGACCAATACATTAATTTTCCGTCCATAAAATTTTACATAATGAGTAAAGAATACTTCATAATGAATGACGGACCACTAAGAATCTAACAAATTATTTATATTTTTTTAATTAAAAATTAATACATTTATACAACACAATGTATTAATTTTTAATTAAAAAAATACTTACGCCCAGTGGTATAAAAACGCAAAAGTGTTTTCAATATTTATTTTATTATGAATAATTTATATATATGTGTTCTACAAAATTATTTATATGGAACTTAGAATATTTGGTCAAAAATATAATGTGACAGGCGAGCGCGGGGAGCGGTGTGGCAGTTTGAGGTGAGGGGACCATCGCCTCTGCGCCCCGCGCTCCGTCTCACCCTTTGTCGCTGCAATAATAATGAACAACAACAAATTTCGTCGTTGATGTCGACAACAACTGATGTCGTTATAATTGCAATTCCATATAAAATTTTTAGATTAAAAAAAATATATGAATAAATTATAGAAATAGTTCCATCAACATCAATCCTAACAATTTTTTTAAATATTTTGGAATTTTTGGATATATTTTAGTTGCTGCCAAAGTCAAGCTTAATTTTCTGTTTTGATCAAAATATTTATGGATCATATAAAAATTTTGTTGCATTCCGAGTCATTAGTCATCACGAATTGGTTCTTTATTTATATGCAAAATTTCCCATATTTGCAGTAGTACCCTCGGCAGTACCCTTAGTGCAGTAGTACCCTATATCAACGTTTGTATCACTAGTACCCTAACACATATACACAAGAGGTGTCTTTTAGTCATTTTTAAGTTTCCGTCGAAAAATTCTTAGATGGAAAATTTATGCTTTGGTTATCCTCATATTAACTCCCTGTTCAATGGACTATGTGTATGTAAGTATTTTTTACAAGATATAATATGTTTAATAGAGCTGTTTCATTCATTCAATCATTCACTATGTAGATTGTGGCGACCTTTAGTTAAGTGGAAAATATCTCGGATTTTCATGACTTATTTGAAATTAAATAAATGGCTCTGGGTTCTTTGTGAAATTTCTTTCGAGTTGAGATGCTTAGATTTTTTTATTTTATTTTTTTATGGAAACTGACACGGATGGCTACATCACTTAATGCACTAGGTCTTCTGGTACCAGTGATGTCAACCTAAACACCTTGGTGAGTTATGTAGGTGGTGGTGCCATCTCAGCACTTCCCTCAATTCCAGCCAGCAATTAGATGAGTTGAGTTTCGAAAATATTAAGAACCGAACTGTATGCTTCGAGATACAATCATAGAGTGGGCATAATAAATCAGTATAAATAACAGAGTAAATGATTGCATAAAATCTACATTATTTGAATGGCTTGCTCAAATTACAAACAACTTCAAAATCACACGAGCTCACATTCCAATAAAAGGTACCCGTTCAACATTGTCGAAGTTAAACCATCGCATCCTTTAAAATGCGTCCATTTGTATAGCGGTTAGGGAGTATAGGGAGTGTAGTCACATTTTTCCTGCTCCTCTCGCAGCGAATTTGGTGCAATGTTCCGATGTTTCAAAAAGAGCGTCCTGTTCATCGTCACGAAGACGGTACGAAGCACACGTACTGACAGTTGTAGCCGCCTTTTCTCGAACGTAGTCGTGAACGAACTTGTAGTCGTGGGTGAGGGTAATTATTGAAACGTCATCTGTGTTAGCTACGTTCCGTAGATCAGCCGAGAGGCAGTATGAGGTGACAATATCTTCCACAGTCTCTCTCTACACTCATCTCTTCTCATCTTCTGTAATACTGGGTTCCACATAGCTCAAAGATGACTGACCCCACTGCATCTCTTCCCATGCATGTCGTAAAAGGCGACTAAGGGATAAGGACAAGATGCCGTGCTAAAGGGCGACAGGCTCGCCACCTCTCTCCTTGGCACGGTACTTCTACCGAGTCATTCATTAGGTGGGTCTTCGTGCCTCACATACTGCTTGATATTCTTTTCCGAATACCTTGCGAAATGTGGTGCTGTAATTTGCCGGAGTTCTTTCAGCACAACACCGATTTACCCCACACAACCCGAATTGCTCTGCTTACCCCGACTGTCGGGATTCAGCGTGAGTGCTATGTATGTATGTATGTAAATAAAGAATTTGAATGATAACTGTTTTAAGAAAAACATAAAATCTATTCTAGTAAGGAAGGCATATTACAATGTAAAAGAAGCCTTAACTGACACATTGTCTTGAAATTCTGAGTTCTGAATTCTGAATTCGACACCTTGGCTCCTCCAGATCTCTGCGAACAAAGCAGCTGTCGCGAAGGTGTCTAAGTATGCCTCGCTTCTAGACACCTTTAAATTTCAACCTTTCGCTGTAGAAACCTTGGGACCATGGTCGAACGAAGGTGACAAAGGCTTTCTCAGATAAACTGGGCTTTTGGTTGAAACAGCTTGACCCGCGGTTAGTTTAATAGGTTTATTTATTTTATTTTATATATTTATTTATTAGGTTTATTATTAATGTACTTTGTTATTTAATTAGTTATTTAGTTTTTAATTGTATTAATTGTATATCTTTGAAATTAAATGAATTAATTCGGACTACATATAAATATTGACATGGTAGGTACAATCTGTATCACTGGATTAATATTATTCTTGACAATTTGAAACATGCAGTATAAAACCTACTTTTCATTATCTTTTTTTGACATTGTACTACATTGTGGTAACCATTAAAAATAATCAGGATGATTTAGGATGATCAGGAATGTTTTTGTGCCCTCCTACCCCTCGAGGGAACACATGCGGTTCTGACGGAATAACCCATGTGGAGTTAGAATTTAGAATTCTTCTTTCTTTCTTTTGAAGCCATTTTATTCGCCCCAATGCTGGGTATAAACCTCTCTCATTTACATGATATGAGAGGATTTTCATCACACGCTTCAACGGTGACCAACCGTTGGAACTGGTTTCCTCACGATGTTTTCCTTCACCGGAGTTTCAGCGAACATTTAGCTAAAATTCTATAGTTATAGATATTGTGCTCCCAGTGTATGGAGCCCGCACCTCCCCCTTGAGAGGCGTGCTCTTGCCTGCTCGGCTAATCTGACATTTTAGAATTATCAAAATTAAATTAAATTATTTGTAATAAAGCTCTCAAACTTTAATTTAATACTGTAAGCTGTGTCTATTGTGTAATTAGTTATAAAGTATTGTAAGAAAGACGTTAAAAAAACCCTTCGAAGTTTCTTGTCGGTAATCCTTCAGAGGCCTAATCGAAACTGATGTAAAATGTAATATTTTGACAAAATAAAGTGTAGTGTATATTACCATAAGAATTCTGAATAAAGAAACTAAGAATTATTATTTCTAAGAACTCCATTCCGTCTTATTGGAGAGAAACATATTGTCTTGGATAGAATAATATGTTGGATGAATGAATGAAAGAATAATAAGGTTTAGGTAACTAGCGTTTAGGCATTATTGATCGTCTGAATTGTATTTGTTATTTCGTCTATTATGATCCAATAATTACATACATGCATACATATCACTCGCGCTTTTATCCCGACAATCGGGGTAAGCAGAGTAATCGGTGTTGTGCTGCAATTACAGTAAATTAAAGCACAACACTGACCACCACATTTCGCAAGGTATTCGTACAAGATATCAAGCAGCAGGTAAGGCTTAAAGACCCACCTACTGCATGACTTGGTAGAAGTACCGTGCCAAGGTGAGAGATGGCGAGCCTGTCGCTCTTTAGCACGGCTTCACGTCTTTATCCCTTAGTCGCCTTTTACGACATGCATGGGAAGAGATGCAGTGGGGTCATTCTTTAAGTACCGGCCCCACACGGACTAGAAATATCAAGAAAATAAAGTTGAATTGTTATTTTTGTGCTTGAATTATTTCAGATCTGTCTCGAATAAAAATGTAGACATCTACCTAATGATAAATATGTAGTACTTATATCCTATTTTATACATTCTTTCTTTCTTTGCAACAGTTTTATTCGCCCCACTGCTGGGTACAGGCCTCTTTCATTTACTTGATATGAGAGGATTTAGTCATACACGTCCACGGTGAACCGGCTTGGATATTCGTTTCCCCACGATGTTTTCCTTCACCGGAGTGTCAGCAGCTAGTTCAGCACAAATTCTAAAGTTATATATATTGTGCCGCCAGTATCGAACCCGCACCTCCCGCTTGAGAGGCGTGCTCTCGCCCGCTCGGCTAAGCTCTCACTCTATTTATTGCGCGTGCAAAATTGTTATTTATTTCTTAACTATGTGTCATGTCTCAAAAGCTTTCGCAATGTATAAACTTGACTAATAATACCTCTTGAAGACGGAGGCTTTGCAGCGGTAGGGGTCGGCGACAGGAGGACTTGCGTCGAGAGCTCATATTTGCATATTAGTTCTACAGAGCATCACTGTCATCACAAACTACCCGCATACTCTACTGTTTGAAACAAGCTATGTCTAAACGTAATAAAATTAAGGGTGCAGTTCCAGTTGCTTGCCCCTACAGCCAGACGTCGGAAATTTTCCGCGTTTTCAAACATCAAAAGTAAATTTATTCGACCACTACAGTAATAGTTGAAGCGAAATATTTGAAAATAAACGTATTGTTCTTTCGCATTTGCATTCAGACTGTGAAGGCCGTAATACTTCCTGTAATATTAAAAAGTGATGGAGGAGGAAATGAAATGCTCCCCTATAAAGTAATAGGGCTTGGTATTGCAGGCAGTACTTCTTTGAAAGCAAAATGTGAAAGTTTTTAACGTTTATATATCAGCACATTATGAAACATTTTCAGCTTGTGTACTCAAACTGGAAAGTTCTAAGATGATATATGGCGAGCGTGTGGCGGCTTCGGCTGCGGTCGCGACTCGCGACACGTCAGCTCGCGTCGACGCCTCGCTCTCGTCTGAAGATTTATGGCGGTCTCTCGTGTCGCGTGCGCTCAAACTGTTTCCAAACTACCCTCTTTGACATAAAATCTTGATCAACATGTTTCGTAGTTACGTATCCTACGACACAAGGGGGACCTCAATATTTTTCTATTAAGTAAATCGACATCATGTCTTAATTTTAATGCCTTCACAAACCACACGATTCACTCTAAATAACAGAAATACTAAATTACGAGGGCGTTTCCTTTCGAATTCCGCCACAACTTCAGCAGGTTGCATAGGTAAGCAGTGTTACCCTATTGAGGTCTACCCTATACCTTCAGTAGAGGCGATACTAGGGCGAATTTTTCCTCCTATTTAAGCTTATTTAGTATTTCGCCGCGAGACGTTTACGCGGTGGCCAGTTACGCCCCTCGGTAACTCGCGCGAGAGAGAGAAGGGGTTAAAGCGAGATACACATAGAGTTTGTCACGGTGCAAGTGAGATATCTTCAGCTCGCTCCCCGCGCCGCCATTCCACATATATCTGTTTTGGTGATACGATTTCTTTGAAGCCCGCATAGCAGTGCGTGGTGGTGACATATTATATCTCTGGTGGTCCCTTGTACGGTTGTGTGTGCCTTCTAGACGGCCTTTTAGGCGATGTTCTGCCATTGCCATGTGAAAATAACATTTTATATGTTTTAGTGAAGATAAGTTCGTCTGAATATGAAGTTGCGGAATTGTGGCAAGAACCAGTTTTTATATATTTCGTAAAAAATACCAAGTTCTCTCCTTTGTATACCTGTACCCGCCTCTGCTTCAACCGATTATTTCAGTCCTAAGTTTTTGGGTGTGAAATTTCTAAGGTAAATTTCCAAAGTTGGTAAGGTATGTACCAAGTCATTTTATTTTATTAACAATACAAGACCTTTTCATATGACATAATAAGTGTTTGCTTATTTATAAGTATGATTATATAAAGGAAGTATCTTATCTGGCCAGCCTAATACTGATCACATGTATGTACTATGCGATTACTATAAGAATAGGATTGGTTGTTGACTAACTTCACTCCACTCCGCGCTGAAAAGTACGGTCTGCACGTCCTCAAGGGTTTACACGGAAAGCATTATATACATATATATTTTTAATTTCATACTTCCGCATGAAATAACAATTCCAGGTCTTTTACTTCTCCGTTTGTTGTTCTTGATGACCACGACACAACTGAATATGATTTATTTTTAAATCATCAAATTACTTTTAGCTAAAACAATGAGTTCTCTTAATAGTTTTTTTAAATTTATTGAACTTGTAACACTTTCACACTTAGAATCAACAAGTTTTAAGCTCTAGAATTGTTCTTACAATGAATATTTAGTTATAACTAATTATTCTATTTCTTTTTTTTTCTTAAATGTTTGATTTTGTATTTTTTTTTTGCACACTATACTCAAGTATGACTGACGTGAAGTTATTTTAACAGTCATCGTCACAAAATGGCGGTAGACCCGTCATATTCTTATTTCAATCGCATTGTACACATTATAACATACATACATACATACATACATACATATCACTCACGCTGAATCCCGCCCGACAATCGGGGTAAGCAAAGCAATCGGTGTTGTGCTGCAAGAACTCTTGTAAATTACAGCACAACACCGACCACCACGATGATGACCAAGGTGCCGTGCTAAAGGGCGACAGGCTCGCAACCTCTCACCTTAGCACGGTACTTCCACCGAGTCATGCGGCAGGTGGGTCTTCGTGCCTTACATGCCGCTTGATAAGATATCTTGTCCGAATACCTTGCGAAAAATTATATATATGCCTTATAATATGTTCTTTCCTCCAACCGCGCCTTTAAACGACTTCCCTTTGTCATGTCCAAAACATGAAATGTATAAAATTAATGCCGTCGAGATGCGGGATCCTTTGGTCTGCTTGCAATTTTCTATCAGCGACGGTGTGCAGCGCAATTTCCGGACTGCGAGCCTTATAGTGTTAGTTACAAAGGAAAATGTTGGCCGTTTGTGTGTGACGACACGAGACCCGCTCTCGGGCGGAATATAGAGAACGTGAATATTGAGAAACATATTGGATACAAAGTATTATGCAGTGGTGATTATTACAATTGCAGATAATTAAATATTTCATGTGGATTTTAGGTGCTTATTTTAATGTGAGTTAAGCACGATATATTTCATATATGTATCTACGTGTAGGTACATGTTAGACATTTTTTTTATAGGAAGAACAAATAACACATTATAAAGACAAGCGAAATACAATTAGAATTATTACTACAACTATAAATTAAAATATTCCTGCATCATCGGCGCAATCGGCATTGTGCCCATGACGGAGGCAGCGTTCCCCCGCTGAATGGCTAGGCTTCTACCTAAGATAACTAGGTGCACGTTTGTCCCCAGCGCCTGTAAATATTTGATTTTTTAAAAGAGATTCAGGAGGATTAACCTAAGCAAGATTTTCTAAATTTCTTGAAAACAAAAATGAGGAAAGTATATCATTAAAAATATATTTTTGCGCACTTTATTATTTCCAAAACAAGATTTGTTTATATAATTAATTCATAAAGTCAACTTTAAAAAGTATTTAAATAATAAAATATAGAGTAATAAATAACACAGAATAAAATAAGAAATAGTTATTTTATTCTGTCTAAATACTCAATAATTATCGCGGCCTAGTAAATTTAGTCCGAATGTAGATACTAAGCACAGCTTTATTTTTTTTAAAGCCCGAGATACATGAAGCGGTATATGCGTTTGCCATTTGATTAATTTTAAATGACTTAGAGATCTTAACTAGAAATTAACGTTTAGTACCAATAGGATGGTTCTAGGATCAGTGGCTCCCGGGATGTTTACTTTGAGTATACATCATGGTGGATGGATCATCTACATCAAAACATATCTGATTTTGATTTTTTTCTTTCATTGATTTATAGAACCTAGTAGCTAGGCTTCTACGTTTTTAAATTTTATCAAAGTTTTTTATTTATTGAAATATTAAATTCTGAATATGCATGATTTTTAACAAAAATTTATCAAAATAAAAGTGCTTAAAAATCGGTTCCTAATAGTAAAAACTAACTTTTAAAACATAGAAGCCTAGC
>WYDE02098063.1:0-11681 GCA_009867175.2 Adela reaumurella
CTATCTCGCGGTTGAACTGACTAGTACGGGAAGCGTTCCGGTGTCGGGTCCTTTAGGGTAAATAGTCCGTGGTGTAAGTATAATACTTCGTATAGCTACCCTACCTTTGCAGATATGACTGGAGGGAGCTTTTGATCTTGTCCCAGCGTTCGGGCGTCTCGCCGGGCGGCTTGGTGTTGAGAGTTATGCTATGGGTCAGCACAAACTCGTTCACGTTCGCGACGAGGAGGCACAGAGACTCCTCGTTGGGGTTTTGCGACTCCAGTTGTCTGTCGAGGTCACAAAGTTTAATTTATTCTTTATTGAAGTAAGTTTTAGAAACATAGAAGTATTTCAGAGCAAAGTCCTCCGTGGGTACCCATGGTTCACAAAAAACCAAGAGATTCATGGCTACATAAGAGGTACTATCAGTGAAAAAGGAATTAGAAATTAGATTTGTCAACAGCAACACATACATCTCTTCACCTGGGCTAAGATTGTGAATCTCTCGACTGAATCTTCTCTCCTTATGGTCCCAACAACAAACGTTTCCATTCCCCTCAGAATCGCCTCGGCAACGATATTAGCGCATACCGACAGATCGTCCGAAC
The DNA here is from genome assembly GCA_009867175.2 of Adela reaumurella. NCBI lineage: Eukaryota > Metazoa > Arthropoda > Insecta > Lepidoptera > Adelidae > Adela > Adela reaumurella. The sequence continues at coordinate 591 of WYDE02098063.1, forward strand.
TGAAGCACATCTCTCTCCAAGGGTAGAATTCAGTGTTCAAGTATCCCATCCCAATCTGCTGACGTGTAGTGCCAAATTCGACGCGTCCCTCCAACACGGGACTGAGGAGGCGTAGACGGCACCGTGGACCCCACTAGACAGTGGTCAGAGGAGCCAAAAGGAGCACTCTCTGTGACTTTGTATCCAGAAGGGTTCGATGTCAGCAAAAGATCAAGCAAGGAAGGTTCATGACCGTCTATATCAGGTAGTCTGGTTGGTTGGTCTACCAATTGAGACAGGTCACGAGTGAGGGTTGCGTTCTCACCAGTCCCTTCCTTCCAAGGCACTTTGCTCAAATTAAGCGACCACCTCGAGGTCCTCAGAGTCAAACTTTCGCATGACCTTAACTTCCGGCGCCATATTGATGGTAAGGCCAAGGTGGCTTCTAAAAATCTGAGCGTACTAATTAAGGTGCGGCGGTACTTCACGCCGGACCAAAGGCTGCTTTTATATAAATCGCAGGTTAGATCCTGCCTGGAGTACTACATTGCACCTGTGAGATGGACACGATGGACCTACCACGGATGTGTACCAATCTGTCCTGTAGAGCTTTCATCTACAGAACCGGTAAACTCTGGAACTCTCTCCCTGCCCACATATTTCTCTCCATGTACAGTCTCAAGTCTCAGGACTCAAGTCCTTCAAGAGGGGCGTGAATGGGCATCTGTCAGGCCGGCATGGCATTCGCAACCCCCGCTAAAAACCGAATGCCCATGGGCATCGTTAGTCACCTTCTGGGTGGCTCGGCGCCATATGTCACGCTCTCAATAAAAAAAATGTCCTCATTGTTGCATGCATGTCTATTGTCCCAAGAACTCCCATAGACTTGTCTGTCACCAAGTGCGAGTAATACAGGTTATAGGGATGAACAAAGAGATTCACAATGTTAGCCCAGAACACCCCACAAGATATGTCACAGAAAAGGTGAGAACAGCAACAGAAGATCTCATAAAACAGGAGATCCAGTGCTAACCACTTGGCAAGGAGAATTGGCATAACTTCAGATATGCTGAAGTATAAAAGGTTGTTCAAGCAACTCTAGTCTTTATAAGCCTGAAAGCCAACAGCATTTTGGCTTCGGTGACCACCATGGCAGTTCAGTTAGTGAGAAACAGAAATTGCAACAGTAAATCTGCCTTACTGTACTACTGTAGGTACTTCTAGTTTCTCCTGCATTTATGTGGAAATAAAGAATTGCTATTTACTGACCTAACTACATCGCTATACTGATGCACGATGATCTGGCCGTGCGTCTGCACCTTCTTAATATTGCCCGTGATGGTAGCGGAGCCGGCGGACACCAACGCCTTGACTTCTGTTCCCAGAGCCTTACTCTGAAGAGTGGTCATGCATTCATTCTCGCAGGACCCTACAAGATCACAGAGCCAGTATTGGACGGGCTCAGGCCGTCGGTCGCATATCCTCTCTAAGGGTGTTTCATCTATGCTGCGCTCTCGGTAGGATGTCTCCGATTGCTCTTGGTTTGTGTTTCTGGAAATAAAAACACAGGTTGTGTTTGTGAATATCGAATAAATTCCATTTGCATCATCGTGCCACCTATTTTCCCGAGAGCAATAAAGACCGCGAGGATCAGACAAAAATTTGAGAAGTGAGTAATTTTACAACTCTGCAAAACGATGCTTTGTAGTTGTTTGTTTTCTTTGAAAAATATGGAGGCATTTTGTTTATTTAAAGTGGAAGAAGTGGGCATTAAAAAATTTTCAAGAATATAAAATAAGTTTCACTTTAGTTTCGTTACATGTACATTCAGATGTAATTATTTATATGACTTATTCATGGTTCGAATCTAAATTGCCAGGAAAACAAAAATAATGCCAACTCACCCATTAAAATTTTCCAGCAGATTGATTCTGCGCATACGAGTGCTCCTCGTAAGAACCTGTGGAGTTGATGTCATACTCTCCATATACTCATGCGGTGCCAACATTTTGGGTGTCGAAGTACAGGCTATGTTCAATTGAACATTGAAGTTCTCTGTTGAATATTTTAATTTTTCCTTTTTAGAATCGTGTGTTAGATCTCCATTAGTTTTATTTTCCGTAACTTTAGTCCTAATCTCTTCTTTCTCATCCTGGAATTCCACTGGTGGCGGTATCATTCTCTTTATTTCTGCAGATTTAGGCTTCTCTTTGGCTTCGTAAAGTTTAGCATGCTGGTTGACCTCACTGCTAGTCCCTATTAGCCTTTCATTGTGTACCAGCATTTCCTGTTCGGGATGACCCACCATTACCCATTCATCGTATTCTGAGTACCTTGGTAGCCCCAATGATGGGACTCGGCTCCCTTCTAGTGTACCGCCGGCGTGAGTTTCAACAGGTGTTGGTTTTTCTCGTTTTGTAGGGAATATTCTGAAGGAGCAAGTGGCCGCTTTGGCCTTCAATGATTGTTTCTGCCTGTACTTTGGACCATATTTCTTATGAGGCTTCAGCTGAAGACTGTCCATTATATTCCTACTTGTCAAACCACGTGGTGGAACTTCTGGTCTTCCGGCCTCTGGATTTACAGCTCTTAAGTGACTGATATCTTCGTCAATATAACCCAGAGAGTGGTAGCCATCTTGGATATCAAGGATTTGTTGATCTAAGCGCTGTCCCTCGTAGTTTAATGATTTGTTTAAGCGAGTTCTTTGGAATTGTGTCTCCTCCATTAACTCATGCCTACGACTTTGTTGAGAATGGCTTCTTGAGTAAACTGGCCTCTTTCGTTCAGGGTTGTCTAGGTCATAGTCTGGTGTTGGCTCATATGGTATGGTTGAAATGGGTGATCGTATCCTTGGCTGATTGTTAATAGCGATGTGGTCCTTGTCTGAAACTTTAAGATATTCGAGACTATCTTGCGATTTAGTTCTACTGGTTTCCAAGTCCTTTACTTTTGCAACTTTTATCTCTTTTGAAGCATTAGTTTCTTTCTTTTTGGGTACAAATTCCTTTCTGGATGGAACTGTATCTACAATTTTCCTATGGTTATTTATATTCTCTGGTGATGTTAGAGTAATTTTAATATCAGTCTTTGGTGATAGCTTCTCTGGAATATTTTCTGTCGAGTCTTTCAGAAGTTCCATGTGCTCCTCGTCGCGATGAAGTTCGATGTATTTTTGCAAGTCGTAAGGCGTTTGGATAACGCTTGTACTTCTAAGTCTAGGACTAGAGTTAGAGAAAACGTTATCCATCTTACTGCTTGCTGATGGAGCATCGAGAACATCTAAGCTGTTGGAAGACTTTGGAGTATCTTTAAAATCGATCGCCTGTTTTACCGTAACGTTCTCGTTATTATTGGAATCATTGCTGCTTGAGGATTTATTATTCGGGGACTTTCCTTCAATTTCTGGAGATGGATAATATTGTGAAGACGGCGGTGAGCTATCAGAATCTGAGAATCCCGAGTCCTGACTCTTGTGGCTTCCTGGACTGCCGTGCCTCAGCGGCCATTGGTTGGCTGCAGCATCTTTTGGAGACATGACGTTATCTTGGCTGCTGTTCCCGTTCACAGCCGGCTGACCAGGGTCGTTGCCTATCCAATGCGGAAGTTGCGGCTCCCAGTCCTTGTCGTCCGGCTTATCATTGCCTTGATTGTTTTGGTTCCAGTTGGACGCCTGCGCGATCGGGCTTCCTATGTTTGGCGGTGAATCACCCCACCAAACTTTACTGCGCGATCGTTGGAAGTTTGACATCCTGCAACAACAACAAAACAACACAATTACGCGTGGGAACAAAAACTACTCGTAAGAGGAATACTAATGTGTTTACGATTGTTTTTGAAGTACGAAGAGGATTTTAGCATTCGGCGAGGCGTGAACGAGCGACACCTTAATTTGCTAAGCAAGGGGGTACGGATAATGTTTTGGTTTTTTATGACAAAAGTGTGGGAACTTGCTAGAACAACAATGGGTATTTTCACAGTTAAAACGTGTTATTAAGTGATTACATTGAAAATTCTCAAACTACACAACTAATACTTACAGATGATCTGTAAATATAAATTGAACAGCTGTAATCTGGCTTAATTATTTCAAATGAACTAACAGATTGGTCAAAGGTATTTTTTTTATCGACATACGGTGCCGAGCCACCCAGAAGGTGACTAACGACGCCAATGGATATTCGGTTTTAGCGGGGGTTGCGAATTACATGCCGGCCTGACAGGTACCTATTCACGCCCCTCTATAAATAAATAATCTCTAATAAATACTGTGGTGGTTTTTTGTGTGGTATGGTAATAAATAAATAAATATAGACTTTTCTGCTTAGCAAAAGGCGGACTTATTGCCGGAGGCGATCCCTTCCAGTCAACCTTTATACACTATTCGTATTACTAACAATACGAGGTTTCCTAGCGGTGTTTTCCTTCACCGGGGTGCATTGTAATTTTGCACACAAATGTTGACCGAGATTTTAAAATCCGGAAAAATTGTGCGCATACCAGGTATCGAACGCACGACCTCTCGAGTCAGAGGCGCGCGCTCACCAACTAGGCTACTTCGCACGCAACCCACTTATAAATACTGTGGTGGTTTGGTGTGTGGTATGGTCGGAATAATAAATGGGGCATTGAATAATATCCTGAACAGTGGAGTGATTAGTTTCATTCAATGCAGGAATGGATATTCATAATAGCATTCTGGCCGCCTAATACGGTAGCTGTCAATGACATGTCGAGTTATAAATGACAGGGACACAGATAGTGAGCTCTATGGAAAATGAATGTGCGTACCTCTCGCCTGTCGTGATGTTACCATAGTCACTCCACTGGTCCCTACACTTATGTATAGCAGTGAATCTGGGGTATGGAAGAAAGAAACGACACTAAAGTAGAATAAATGCAGTTGAAATGCGGTCACTGAGATGAATATGTGGCGTACCTATCTTTGAAAGATAGGATGAGGAATAAATGCGTAAGAAAAAAGTGGATTGATAGAAGAGATAGCGACAAGGATAGAGAAAGGTATGCTCAGATGGTTTGAACACATGGAGAGAATAGGTGTTGAGAGAATAACCAAACAAATATATGTAGCTAATGTGGAAGGGTCGAACGGGGCCGCCCTAGGCGAACATTCCAAGACCAAATAGGTAACCCTTTACGGAAAGGGCAACTTCGCAGCACCCTTAATCGGAGCGCATGTATGAAGCATGTATGTCACGAACATGTAAAACTGGCGCTCAATTTTATCGGAGTATCCCTCCGAATGGTGTGTATTGTATGTAGGTACTATATAATATCATCCAGTTTTACTCCCGTTATGCAAGGGGCAGGCAGATGTTAAAAATCCGTTGCATTTTCGCGTCATGGAAATCAGATCGCGGCGTTCGCCAGGGAGGTACAATGGGTACCGTCTCTTTTGTGATTCGTACGAAAGGACGCGTTCGAATGCATTTAGGTGGGTCACGGAGTTTTTATTGTACTCACATTTTATTCGTGTGCGCGAACGTTCCAGTCCAGTAAGTGCTGTACCCGGTCGGAGTTCGGAGACGAATGACCGCAATGTTTGAATCATCGTCATACAATTTACACGGAAATGTAATTGTAAAATACCATCGTAGTTAAGTCAGTAGCTATATATAGTTTGAGGATGTACAAGTCCTATCGTCTGGAAGGTTTACACCGGATTTATTTTTTAATTGAAAGCGCGACATATGGCGCCGAGCGAAAAGGTGACTAACGACGCCCATGAAAAGTTCTGTTTCATATAGTATACATGTAATTTAATTTTAAAGTTAATAAAATTATTTGAAAAATTTATTGTCAACGTTATTTTGGACCATCCGATATATATTACTAGCTTTTTGCCCGCGGCTTCGATCGCGGTAAATCACCCGTCCCTACCAGTCATGCACCAATCCAGGCCATAACGCATTTCTATACAACCATTCGACACCAAATTCCGTTTCCATTGTACTTTCTTTGATACTGCTCAGCCATAAGGCTATTGAGCCTGATGGTATGTATCCAAAATCGTCGGTATATAGTCTATAGTGCGTCTGAAGAACTACTCTATACATCGGTGCAAACTACATCAAAATATTTTCCGTGGTTCCGGAGTTTATCTCAAACATACATACATCATATGTTTTGGAATTATCGTTCCCTTTCACATATGTAGAGATACATGGAGTCGTGCAGCTCCTCGAAACAGTCTTCGTGGTCCATGGTACAGGCGACTGAACACGCACAAGGATCCCAATGTCGCTGCGGAGTTGTAGGGTCTGTAAGTTACTATTTACGCTCTATATTGCGATTATTCATTCACACTGCTGGCTGGACACCTCTCATAATAACAAATAAAATAAATAAATATAGACTTTCCTGACACAAATCTTTTCCTTTTCTCAGCAGAAGACAAATTTATTGCCGGAGGCATCTCTTCCAGTCAACCCTACACGTACACAAAACATTCGCATTGTTAGTGTATAGGTATACGTTTCCTCACTGTGTTTTCCTTCACCTGGGTGCACTGTAATTTTGCACACAAATTTTAACAGAGATTTTAAAATCTGGAAAAACTGCGCATACCACACATCGAACCCACGACCTCTCTAGTAAGAGGCGTGCGCTCACGAACCAGGCTACTCCGCAACCGCTAATAACAAAGAGACGACAAGACCACGACCGCAAACTAATAAATGAAATGATGAAATTACTTACTGAGTCAAACGTAAGTGCGCAGTTAATTCATATTCCCACGACGCGACGGGCGCGAGCGAGTGCAGACGCGGGCGCGCGTCAAGCGCAAAGCAGACAGAAAGTAAAAGTAAATAATATGCGCTCAACTCTAAGAATGCTTGAAGATCTCGCCCATTGTGCGGGCGAAATACTGACATAATCTTATCGTGGAGATCGCCGCAGATTATGCCTACTGAGGAATATGTCAAGCAAGAGATATCAGCTGTATCCCGTCCCGTCTCCTCCGAGAACGAGAGGGCCACGAACTCGCCGAGTGTACGATCCGATCAATGATCATCATACACTCGCCTCGCACGCATCACACACACCGGCACATCGACATAATAATATGACGTACAGCTACGATAAGGAAATTGTAAAAACTAGATTTATGCGAAATAACAATAACACAGTACCGTACTTAAAAGAATAACCCCACTGCATCTCTTCCCATGCATGTCGTAAAAGGCGACTAAGGGATAAGGACAAGATGCCGTGCTAAAGGGCGACAGGCTCCCCCACCTCTCACCTTGGCACGGTACGTCTACCCATTCATGCAGTAGGTGGGTCTTCGTGCCTTAAATGCTGCTTGATATCTTGTCCGAATAGCTTGCAAAATGTGGTGGTCGGTGTTGTGCTGTAATTTACCCGGAGGTCGTGCAGCACAACATCGATTGCTCTGCTTACCCCGATTGTCGGGATTTAGCGCCAGTAATATGTCTGTATGTATGTACGTATTTTAATAATCATGATTATCATCAACAACGTTTGACTATCCACTGCTCGACATACGCCTTCTTCCAACCTCTCCTTTATAAAATATGCAATATTAAATAGTTATTTAATCATCACATATCAAACATTCTGATAATAAGTCTTTTTAATCATACAAGGTGGGGCAAAAGTAATCATCCGATGTTTTTTTCTGTAATTCTTTTAGGAATTAAAATGTTTGTTTGTACTAGTGGATTGTATTTAATAAATGATTTAGAATTTTTTCCATTAAGTCAAGAAAATTATTTCGGTCAAGTGGTCACCGTCAGAATTGGTGACCATACTTGATGAACCGATGACGCCTACTGCGTAAACAGCACACCATGCAGTAACTTAGAGAGGGTGTAATGGCTCTTCGTGGGTTATATGCGGATTTTCGGTGCCCTAGAAGCGATAATTTTGATTATTCACATAACCAGGGAGACGGAAATGGACGGAACTGGGTAATGATGATTTTCGATGAATAATTGTCCTCCTCTTAGTTATTACAATTATTCCGCGTTCTTGAGGAGTATATTCCATGGCTTATTGACATGTATTCTGCATCTGTTTATTTCACAAATGTTATAACAGAATTGACATTTGCCGCCATTTTGAAAAGTTATAGCATCTACCAATAGAGTGATTACTTTTGCCCCACCTGTTACAACTTTTAATGATGGCACATTTCATCACCCGTCCGATCACTGGTAATAATGTTGTGACGGTACCAATATGACATGAAAGCCTTATGATCCACAGCAAAGTTGCAATAAGCACACACAAAAACAATCTAAAAAAAGACAAGACTGAAAAATGTTGTGACCATACCAATATGACATGAAACCCTGGTGATGACAAGAAAAGTTGCAATAAGCACACATTAAAAACCATCTAAAAAGGACAAGACTGAATAATGTTGTGACCATACCCATATGACATGAAACCCTGATGATCCCCAGCAAAGTTGCACTATGCACACGTGAAAAACATCATAAAAAGGACAAGACTGAATAATATTGTGACAATACCCATATGACATGAAATCCTGATGATCCCCAGTAAGTTGCAATAAGCACACACAAAACCCATCCAAAACAGGACAAAACGGAATGATGTTGTGACAATACCCATATGACACGAAACTCTGAAGATCCCAAGCAACGCTGCAAGCACACATAAAACCATCCTAAATGACAATACGGAAGGACGAAAGGTGTTGACCTAATTTAAATGAACGAGCAGAGAATACAGAACTCATGCTAGAAACCAAAAGATTCCATAGGAATGTTTTGTCATCTCTATTCTAGAGCGTTTAGGAGTTGTCTAATGGATACCTTTAGCACATCCTATCGGCAATATAAACAGACTCAAACAAGAAAGCAATGAAACACGAAAGTCACAAATAAAAATTATCAACCAACCTCGTGTTTTCGTCATCGTTGGATCGCGAGCTGATGTACTCTGAAGTGAGTCGCATGATGTGAAGACTTAAAGGATTGATGCACTGAGGTAGTTTGTGTTCTGCCACACTGAGTGGGACGCGCTCACCTGGAAAAGAGTATAGTGTTTTTTTGTGTACGTTGAGATGACAAAGGTTTTGCTGAATCATCGCTGGTCGCACGTTCTGTCATTTCAGTTATGCATGAGTCATCTCTCTCAGTGAGCGCCCCTATATAAAATAGACTTATCCATGTCCAAGTCGAGGACTTGTACTTACTCCAGGATCTCCTATCGGAAATACATTTGCTAGATTCGGTACTGGTGCGTAGTTGCATGTGAGTTGTTTTGGTTCTCGGTCCACTCTTGGCGAACACGTCTTCATCAATAGACTTACCCGTGTCCAAGTTCAGGACTTATTCTTGCTCCAAGATCTCCATATTGAACAGTAGTTTTCCCGAGTCGGTCCTGGTGCGTAGATGCATGTTGAGTTGTTTTAGTTATCAGTCAACTCTTGACGAGCACCTCCTCATGCTCTCCTCTCATACCTCCTCATAGACTCACCCGTTGACACAAGTTGAGGACTTGTTCTTGCTCCAGGATCGCAATATCGGACAGACGTTTGCCTGAGTCGGTCCTGGTGCGTAGTAGTTTGTTGAGTTGTTTTAGTTCTCGGTCCTCTCTTGGCGAACACCTCTTCATCAAAAGACTCACCCGTGACCAAGTTGAGGACTTTTACTTGATTCAGGATCTCCATATCGGACAGACGTTTGCCTGAGTCGGTCCTGGCGCGTAGTTGCATGTTTTGTTGTTTTAGTTCTCGGTACACTCTCTCGGCGAGTGCCTCCAAATACATTAGACTTACCAGTGTCCAAGTTGAGGACTTGTACTTGCTCCAGGATCTCCATATCGGACAGACGTTTGCCCGAGTCGGTCCTGGTGCGTAGTTGCATGTTGAGTTGTTTTAGTTCTCGGTCCACTCTCTTGGCGAGTGCCTCTTCGTCGCCGGCGGAGCGACGGCGCTCGCGGCCCGGCACCGTGTCCCGCTTCCCTTCTTCCCGCCATCTGTGAAACGGGTGCCGTAAACTTAGATGGCCAACTTTTTGTGCAGTTAGTGCATTAGTCAGGAGTTTCTGGAGGTTAACCGAGCTATTGCTAATCAAATGTAAAGACGACGTAACTGAGATAGTAATCAGTGTAAAATCACACTCGTTCTTTGCATTCTACATTTGGATATTATTTTTTTCTGCATAGTGGCATTGAAATGAAAATGTGTCTGTGTGGTTTTATGTTGGCAGATACAGGCAACAAAATCTAAATTTGATCTCGTCAAACCTTGGCTGATCGAACACAATGAAGACGGGAAAATGTTCATCACATACATCGCTTTGATAGATGATCCCTGGAACCTTTTCTTGGTGCAATCATACCTTCCGCTTTAGTCTTTACTATTTGGTTGAAGACGGTTAAAAACTTAACTATTTACTTAAATATGCAAGAAAAATGCTTATGCAACATCCTCTATCTCATTAATGGCCTCAGTGAAATTGTTAGTTAAGTATTACAGCAATCTACGAAAATGAATTATTTATTTATTTAAAATGGTCAAATTTCAAAAGAAATGCGCTGTTGAAATTGACTCCGCTATTACCAGCGTGGCCACAGGAATGTACATTGCTGATTTATTTTTTTATGCACACTGGTATGAGTGACTGGACCGGAGGCTTTAGTTAAAAGATAACTCACGTACCGATGCTGAGATCCGAGACTGGAGTGGCCGACCAAGCCGGGAGTAGTTCTCTCTTCGCTCTGTGTCCTCCCGCCTCCGCCCGTCTTCAGCTTCACTTCATCGACTGGCTTCACGACGTAGTGCCCTAGACACACACACAACAAAGTAAGGCCACATTTCTCTTTCACTGCTGTAGGAAGGTGGTAAGGTGTTGAACTGAGCTTACGATGGCTTCACCGGAAATATCTGGGCCAGTTGGAAGTAGAGGAAGGTGCCAATCGAGGTTGTGACTAGAGAGTGGCCACTTTGAGCGGTTGCGGAGTAGCTTAGTTGGTTAGCGCACGCCTCTTACCCGAGAGGTCGTGGGTTCGATACTTTTTTTTTTTTTTTTTTTTTTTTATAGACAACTAGCATGGGTGGCTGAGCCCGAAACTTCAAAAGAAGATCGGACA